>JAYRBW010099949.1:0-19717 GCA_036023295.1 Invenusta paracnida
TAGTTTTATGATCCCTTCAATCTTGTTAACCAGATTATAATACATAGTTATAAAAACCGAGTTGTCTATATTTTGATTTTTAAATCTTATGGTATTATTTAATATATTATAATATAAGTAATAATAATGACTAATATTATAACCAAAGTTAAGTTTGCTCAGTTTAAATATTTATATATTTACTAAATTTGATCTTTGCTCAATTTTAATGTTCCTTTGTTCTTTTGCTCAGTTTAATGTTTGATAAATTTGATATATGCTTTTATGAAATCCTCTCATAGTCTTAAACTGTGTCTAAATTATGTGCAATTAAGAGTAATCATTTATCAATGCCAACCATATTTATAATTTTAATATTTTAAATTAAACAATATGATTAAAACTGGAGTTAATATTACAAATATTATATTTATATTCTGAAAATATACTCGTAACTATTGAAAATACAATAAGAATAGATTATAATAAATAGTACAAAAACATTTTCATATGTGATTATCTTTAAAAATAGTTATATTGTTATATCCATATTTAAGCAAATTATGTTGTCTTATACATTCCTCGTTTTCCTTTTAATTAATTCTCATAAAAACATTTTTACAAGTCAATTAGAAAAAATTAACTATATACAGGCCTGTGATTGTTCCTCAAATTCCTCAAATTTTTCCAAAAACCTATAATTTTCCCATAAATCATTACACATTATTTCAGCATTGTCTCTATTTATACACAAAGCTCCCAAAAAGAACCTAACAAATTTGTTGCACTTTGTGCGAATTAAACTTCACTCATTCGTCATAGGTTCAAGGGATTCCTGGATTTTTAAAATTCACTCAATCCCATGCCTGATTACTATTCCACAAATTTACACAAAATAATCCTCTTTTTTTTAATGGTCAGTCATAGGCCTGTATATAACTAAGCTGTAAAAATTAATTATAGATTTTTAAAAAGCTATCCCAAATATTGATAATTTTTTGATTATATCTATAATAATAAATTGTTTATTAGAATTTGAATATTAAATGCAAATATGCTAATAGTTGCTAAATATATATTATAATACATTACATATAGTCATACATAAATCAATATTACACAAATATTAATTATACCATTTGGTAAATATTGTCATATCAAAAAAATAATATTTTAATGTATGACTATTATAATCTAAATTCTTCTTTCAAACTTATATAATAATAGTTTTGCATATTCCGAATTCTTATCCCATTTAGCCTTAGCAAATTTTTTTAAATCATATTTTCATTTTTTAAATATAAGTAAATATATTATACAAATGAAACTGCTCAACTAAAATTACACTTAATCAATTGTAATATTTACATTTCAGAAATTATCAAATAAATAAGTTATTACTTTATAATGTTATTAAAAATGTCAAATTTTACATATTATATTCAACATTTTAAATAATATGCTGATGTAATTATTTAAGGAAGGCCTCATTCTTTAGTCAAAACATTTCATTTTTCGTAATTTTGAAATAAAATAATGTATATTACTTAAAATCTGTCCCCAAGACAAATTACTATTTAAGTAGTTATAAGTAGTCCATGGTTTTGTTATGAATACTTTTATTTTATTATAACTATGTTGAACACATAAAATAATATTTAATCATATTATTGTTTTCTCATACAATTAGAGTCAATTTTTGACATTAAAAAATAGAAACATGGATTTCATTTATTTATTACGTAAATATGCCAGATAACTACAAGTCAAAAACTACAATTTACCTGCAATTTTACTATATTTTTTTAAACATATTATTGTATTTTTTAATCTTCAATGCTACATCTACATCTATATCAATTATTCATAGCTATGATTAAGCGAACAAATCTACAAATTATATTTGAACATTTATAATTAAATAGAGAAATTTACAACTTGTGTACATATAAAGGAGATAGATGACTCAATTTGATTAGAGTTTATACCAGAGACTTTTATAGAATGTCTTAAAGTTGCCCTTGCTAATAACAAATAATATTGGATTGTTCACTGGGTATTAATTTTTATTACTATAATTTAATTAATTTCAAGAAATCAACATAATAATAATAGTTTAAAATTATATGCAATTAGTTGAGATTTTTGTTTAAATATCATTGCTGCTCAATTTTTTACTTTCAAACATTTTAATTCAATATTCCAAAAAGGATATTATATAAATTCTAAAAACTACTTCATACTACCTTTCTCAATAATTTAACTTATTTATGCTTTTATTGGAATCTATTACATCATTGTTTAATTTTAAATTATAGTCACTTTACAAATAATTTCTTGTAACAGTAAACTTTTAATTACTTTTTTATGCTTTTATGACATAGGGGTATTTTTAGCCCACTTTACGAGTATCTTAATCAAGTATTATTTAGTTAATACTTTGTTTAGAGCTGTTCTGTCTATTGAAATAACACCCTGTTCAATATATTTTTTAATATTTCCTTTTTGTCGTCAATTTTAGATCCTGGCAGCTTCTTCAATTGAAAATGACAGGTAGGGTTAGTGGTAAATGATACATGGAATATATTTTATATAATTTAATATCCGGATTATTGTTACTGTTACAAGTTCTGTTCATAATTTCAGGCCAACAATTGGCGAGCGACCTCGAGATATCCTTTTTCACGAGTCTCAGTCCGATCGGGAAAGGGATGCCAAAGATCGAGTTATGTACATCAGAAGTATCAAACTTCACAAGGAGAAAATCGAGGGAGTCAAATTTCTACTTGGAGAGTTCTGTTCTAGGTGGCTTCCCGGTCAACTGTAAGTACACACTTAGGCTCGTTTGTCTAACAGATTCTATGTCTTGTCATGTTCCCAATTGCCTACCTTTACTGCAGAGACATCGATAGTATTTGTGCCAGTCTGCAGACACCGGACCAGGACACCAGCTATGTTTTTATCTGCGAGATTATGCAGGAATGTTTCTTCATTGTTGGCCGTTATGATCTATGTCGTCGTCTCTCTCTAAATGGTACCACTTTTCGTGGTAGTCCACCAGAAAAACAGCATATCAATCCCTTCAGGTACCTATGTATATGTGATTTCATAAGCATTTGAAAAAACATTATTCTGGAATTATTAAATTTAGAATCACAATAGAAAGAGAGCAAAACATCATTATCAATATAGAATTCAACTAAGTGAAACCAAATGTCCTTATCTAAAATATTAGGTTTATTTATCAATGTTATTTTAGATTATACAATTTTTTTAAAGAAAACATTTAGTGCATTTGACTTATTCCAATCTGAAAACTTACCTGACAATTGTAATCGTATGTAAAGATATAACTTGGCTACAAAGAATAAATTTCTACACAATCCATAACTGCCTTGGTATTTTCATACATTCTAGTTATCCAGGATTATTTTTTATCGTATTTGTGTGTGACCTCTCAAACTTAATGTTTTACCATTCTTCAATAACGTTGGTTACCAATAAAATCCTCTCTCCTTTCCACTATTTAGGGAGTTTGTGTATCATGCCTGGCGCGAGCTCACCCCAGTTATAGAGACCGACATTTTGTCCCAACAGTCTCGCCCTAATGGTGACATTTGGAGTCTGTTGCAGTGGGCCCAACACTTTCTGACGAGAGTCCCACCACCAAATTGTGACGCCCAGCTTCAGTGGATTTTGAACAATAGGCTGCCGGAAACTTCCATCCGTACGAGAGATCGATACAGCGAATTGAGGCATCGTCTGGAGGTGTGGCGGTCCAGGGCAGACGGTAGAATTAGTGGGAGAGCGATAAGACAGCAGGAGGATTCTATCCCTCATGTGGAAAGCTCTCTACAACTCAGCACACGTGAGCTGTTTATATTGTTTTATGTACAATACATACAAGTTAAACATGGATTGGTTATCTAATTGAAATGGCGCAAAAATGTAAATGAGTAAGATTGGTTTAAAATTTAAATATATTTTTGAAACTTATTTTCCACGATTGTAAAAATAATCAATGTTGGTAATTTATTTTAATTATATTTTTATAAATTGTCACTTGTATGTATGATATTGTTTTTTAAATAATTAATTAATTTATAATTATATATTTTGTATCTTTACTAAATGTATATACTACTTGTTATATAATAGTAATATACTGTGAAGAAATCCATAAATATATTTTTCTTCGCCAAATCTGATTTCTAACGTTAATTTGTGTGCCGAAGGTTATTTAATTTTTGTTAATTGGCATAAAGTTTAACATAACATTTCATTGGAGATAATTTATTTATCCATTTTTTCTATATTGATTAGCTATGATTATTCCCATAAAATAGATTAAGAAGGGAAGTTTCCTGACTCGTTATAGACGCATAGCAGCGAAAGATTTAAATGAATATAAATTGTTATGTTGTATAACTCCAAAAATTACATTTTTATTTAAAAATGTTGAACTATGAATGGAATTGAATACGTCTACTTAACAGCGCCATATAACTTTATTTAGTGGAGATATAAAAATGTTAGAGCCGAAATACAACATTATGTAAGCAGATTTATCGAGGCATAGTTGATAAATATGGCTCCAAAACCAGTCCCGTAGGGTAGAATCCATCTCACTATGACATAGACGGCAATAAAGAGATGGATGAGGAGACCAAGAAAGGAACACATCTAAACCAGGATTGGGGGAGGGTCCCAATGACGTTGTGTCAGCACTCGGAAGACTTAGATTCAAAGGAATCAAGACAAACCATTCAGATTGGCATCAAAAGATTATGAATACACCATATTATATAATAAAGACGAAAGTCTCAGCCGGAAAGAAGGTATCATTATTCATCAACTCCGAAAAGGGAAATCAAATGCCCGATCCTTGGAAAATACCTCCATCTTATCAATAAGGCGGATAGCCCACTTTCCAGGACTTGACGAGAACGCAGATAAAGATACGGAACACCTACTCTTACGCTGCCCCTGGTGGGAGAACATGAGAAGAGAGATGTTCCCGGACATCTTTCACAACCCCCTAAAAATCCTCGTTTCTTGAGGAGATCGGCCTTGGACAGTGGACAGCCGGCTTGCCGGTCCAGAAGTAGAAGAAGAATATATAGTTAAGATTATAACCACGCATTTTCTAAAGATTATAGTAGTAAAAGTCATTTTTTGTTGACTACCAGGATAACTGAAATATCACGAATTTCTGGAAACCTTTTATTATCTGTTAAAAGGGCCCTTTTTTCTCCAATTAAATATACTTGCTGTTGCTATCCATTTAAACAGATTTCATTTCTGTTTGTTATTAATCCATTTCTTTGTTACTCCTTGATATCATTTTCAATGATTTTTTATAATATTGTTATTTTCGAAATTCAATTACAAAAAGGTGGCAAAATTCACAATAAAATAGAATTGTATGTGATAATCAAAAACAAAATATTCGACGTTTTCAATTATTATAAACTATTGTTATAATCAAAACAAGGACGTTACTAATAATATGACTAGTTGAATTATTTATTTATAATTATTTCACTTTCATTGGAATGTAATAAATTTAAAAGTTATAATAGGAGGACTTGTTTAAAAACATTTTTATAATAAAGTCGATTTTTTATTTATTCTATAATCAGTAACCATTAACCATGAAAATTAATTGTATTATATCAGTTGAAATGGATTTTAGAGTTTCAATTTTCAGTTTAAGATGATTTCTGTTTTCAATTTGGTTAAATTTGTACAGTATATATAATTTTAGAAATAATGGTTATTGCTTGTAATTAATATGATCACCTAACGTTGCTTTTCTGATAATAGATATAAAATAGAAGACCAGTTATATCTATACATATGTAGTGGACTAATTTATTAACCTAAATTTTTTTCAGTTTAAACATTTTATTTTGTCACGATTGATTTTGTTAGTTCTTGTCCTCAGTTTTGTGGGATTCAATGGTCTATCATTGTTTTTTTCTTGCAGAAATTTATCCGTCCGAAAAGGGTAAGTTAATTATAATTTTTAGAAATGTTTCATTCGTATATCACTATTATATTTAAAAAAATGTATATGCATTTCCGTAAACTTTTAAAATTACATATTTTGTTAGTTATTTATTGTATGTGTCGTCTGTAAGGGCCAATACAGCGTAACAGAATTTTAGAATGATTAAAAAACTGAAGATGATATAAAAACATTCTTTTTCACGTATTTTTCATTTTTTTATGGCAAATAATTTATTGTCGTTTTCTCAAAGAGAACAAAATATATTTATTTTATAACAGGACTGTGGGTAACAATTTGGGTAAAAATAAGTTTTTAATTAATTTTTGTTTTTAATATTTAAAATGGACTCTTTTTATAACTAGGTATTCTGATTTATAGTATAACTTTAAGCATAATATTATATTGCATTTCTTTTGAATGGGAGCCTTATATAGGAACCCTTTTTACATAATCATTGTTTAGTTAATCATCATGTAATTTATACATCTTAATAAAAATAGTTTAAATAAATGATATACTGTAGATTAATTTTAATCTAATTAACACTTATTTTATCAGTGCTTTTTAAGTCATTTTGTTTCCAAATTAATCTTAAACTAACAATTTAGAAAAAATCCTATTCAAATCTATTTTTGTATTAAAGGAAATTAAAGTTACACTTTACTACAGTTTTAAATGAAAAAAAATGTTCTAACATATTACTGACTAGCTTACTGCATTCTGATCGGATGATATTTAGATAGCGCGATTACATTTCACTTCAACGCCAGGCATGTTCAATGTTATCTAACTAGTTGTTGTTTCTAAACTCTTTGGTTTTAGGCTTGTGCATGATATTCAACAACAAGGACTTCGGCGATAAGTTATCTTTGCGTGAAGGTTCGTGTCATGATTTCAAAAGACTCTACTCCTTATTTCAACATCACTTTAGATGTAACACAAAAATCTTTAGCGACAGTAAAGAAGACCTTATCTTCGACTTGTGCAGTTTATATTCTAAGAAGCCTGGTTACCAGTTTTTTGTGATGATTTTTATGTCCCACGGAGTCAGCGACCAAGTCTACGACAGCCAAGCCAAAGCGATTGATATGAAGGCTATCAAGAACTATTTCACTGCCTCCAATTGTCCGGCATTGTCGGGCAAACCGAAGCTATTCTTCTGGCAGGCGTGTCAAGGTGTTCAAACTATGGGAGGTAATTTGGCAATTTATCAAAATCAAGTTTATCCTGCTTTAACTGCTTACAAAGTCATTGAGTTATAAGAAATTAAAAAAGCGACATGCTTATTATTATGGCATGTAATTTTTTCCCCAGCAAAAGGAAATCTCATTGACGAAATGGTGGCTAATCGAATAAAAACGTAAATACAGAATGTTTCCTTAATCATAATACTCGTAAAACATATTCATTTAATGTAAGTGCCCAAACCAGGAGAGTGTTTTATCGAATACGATTTCCGATTTCAAGTTACTATTTTACCATTCTACGAATATTGAGTTTCATAAAATACAAAACTACGATGTACGATTACAAGGAAATTCCTAGATTTCACGAGGCGATTTTACAAGTTTACGTTTTTTCTGTTTCATAAAAAACTATCTAGAAAGGGATTTAGTGATAAATATGGAATTCCGTTGTACAATCGTCGACTATTTTGCGACGCTGTTTGGGATTTGTCATTTATTCCAAAATACCACAGAGAAGGGTTTTTTCGAGTATTTTATAAAGTTAGTATTCTATTAGGTAATAATTAGATATAACTTAATCAATACATATAATAAAGCCGAAAAGCAGTTTTAAGAATTTTTAACTTATAACTTACATTTGATAAAAATCGGAGAATTATATCTAAAAGTTATATTTCTTAAATCTCTATAATTGTTTCAGAAATTCAGTAATATTAACTTTTATTAATATTGGATATTTTTGAAACACTATAAAGATCAAATATCTAAATATTTTTAGATACATCTTGTAGATTTTATAATCTCAAAAAATTGGCATTCCACAGTTAAATATTTTTTAATCGAAGATTTCTTTTTAAAAGATAACTGTGGTCTATTTGCTCAAATTGTCACTAATTCCAAACGAATGGCAAGAGCTAAATTTAGAAAATTAAGCATCGTAATTTACGCGGCTTTTTATTGGCTAATAAAAATTTCTTACGCGTGGAGAGAATTCTGAAAATGTCATATTTACATTATCGGAATTCAAATTGTTTTTATTTTCATTCAATTATACGCTTGGTTAACCGAATATTTCTATTTAGTTTTAAATGACAAATATGCAGGTAACTTGCTCAATTAATTAAATATTTGACAAGAATGCTGTATATTTATATTTTATTTAAAACGAACAGCTAATAACAAAATATTAGTCAGCTATTGTTTAATAAAATTAATATAACTTAGGTGTAACAAAATAGAGTACGTATAAATATAAATGAGGTTATATTATAGAGTGTATAGTACATATAAAAATGATAGGGGGTGGTCCGGTTAGAACCACTATCCCCCCCCCTTACATTACATAATTTTGGCGTGCCTCTTTTATATAAAAACAGAACAGTAAAAACTGAGTTTTGTTTAAAAATTAAGATAATTTAGGTAAATTTGACATTGTTTTGTCTCACATAAAATCAAACTTAACAAACTGTCTACAGGCAGAATCTGCATTCTTTTCATTAATTAATTGCAGACGAATTAAAACCGATCAGTTAGATACCAATCAAGAGTAGTCATTTGCCTTCGGGTTGTGATCAATCAACCATAAAATATGCTTTTATGAATTTTTAAAAGAGTGAACAACTGAAAGAAAGAAAGTCTCAAATTCTATTCCATCAACCCTTAAGAAGTATTGATGTTAGGAAATGTAGGAGCCACGCTTATGATGGAAGTTGCTGGTATGTCTTGAAAAATCAGGTTTTCAAGGAAAGATGAAACAGTTGGCCCCTCGTGTACTGTACATGCACTGCAAAAGCCATGCCCCCAATCTCACTATTGCAGCTTCTTGTAAACATCCACCCTTTAGAAACATATCGTTTATCTACTCAATGAAGAATTACTTTTCTTTTACAATTCTTAAATCACAGTGATTTGTTGATAAATTCATTGAGCTTAGCTCATCAAATAAAGAGAAATTATAATGTATAAAAAAGGTTTGTTCCAAACTAGATTGATCGAGCGCCACACTTATTTTCAAACATTAATTGATGAATTGTTACTCTTGAAGTATCTGCAGAAGTTTACAAAGGCTAATCGTTGTCATGGGTCAGGGAAACACGCGTCAAAGCCCAGGAGATTTCTCAAATTTACAATAATTTCAATTTATTGTGACCCTTTTCTCCGTAAAAAACACCTTAAACTTCATAAAACCTATCTTTAACAACAAGCTGCAAAAGTCGGATTTAGACATAATATATTATGCTTATATTATATTGAATGACACTACCTTCAGAATATACAGTGTTTCCCTAACAATCTCGAAGCTGATTTCAAAATGATCTATCATGTTTCTAGGAAAAACACCACACTTGTTTTACAACCGCGACTTGTAATCGAAAAAACGCATTTTATGAGCAATCGTTTTTTTCTTTCCATATAATCATAAATTAGTAAATTGTATTCTATGAAACAGACCCCAAACCTAAGTATCATGTTGAATATCACAATTAAAATCATTGTTGTAATTAACAGCTGTTTGTCTGTTTCAATCATAAATAATGTATAAAATTATAAAGGAAAATTACAGGGTACAGATGTAATTACTTGTAACTTTGGTGCACTATTAATATACAGATTGTAAATTATTGTTTCAAAAGTTCTGCTACCTCCGCTATTCTCAATATAATAATTTTGTTTATGATATAGGTACATGTGTATTATAAATACATTATTGTATCTATATATCTCTTCTTTAACATGAATGTCAATTAATAAATGTTTAACATGATATTGGCATGGTACTTTATAGTATAGTACAATATATACTTTCCAGCACTGTGGTTTTCGTATAACGCAACGAAATTTGGTCGAAATTTAATGGATTTATGCTTTATTCACTATAAACATTCATAATTGTTTTGACTAATGAGATGAGCTGTATATATTTTAAATTTGTGATTTACATATATTTACCTATATACTTACTTAATATCGATCTAATAATCATATTATGGACATATAAAATTCCATAACACACTTTTATTATGTTTAAAATATATACAAAATTTTACGGTATAAAACAATGAATAAAGTATTCTCAGTTAGTAAGTTTATAAATGGCACTCGTGGCATACAAAAAAGAAGTGTGGCTTGCAAACAGGCTGATCACACTGGCACTGAAAATATTTGGCGCTTGCGAGGAAGACAAAATGTACACAGTACTCTCTGCTGTGGTTCATCATGAGCAGGAATATTTTCCGCAGCCGCGTTTTGAATTGCACCACAAGCTTTAATTGCTCTTTTGACGTTCCTTCTCATAGCACCAATGTGAGAAACGCATTTAGTGCTGCAAGATCCAATATATGTCAGAAAATTAGCAATGACCATCGGTGAGTCTTGCGACATGAAGTGAAAGTGTTGACCATCAAATTAACTGTGTCTACTGTGTATTTCGTTTGATTATAATCTAGGAAGGCTTATTAGGTGGATCAGGGTCTACATGGCTATTATTGTGCATGGAAGACAATTATAAAACCACACACTTCGTAGATTTAGCCTTGTACGAGGTGGTTTGCAAACTATTGTGATGCCCAAAAAATGTAGATAGGTGCCCACGATTCTTCGAAATGAAAATCCTGGGAATTTCACCTTTATTTTTATTCGTTGTGCCAACCAAGATCATATTATTTTCAGCCAAAGTATTAGCAAGGGCAACACTAGTAAAGAATGAGCCTACAGTTACATTTTGTCCACTGTTGTAATATGAAGAGCAGAATTAAGTTACCACACGATAGCCTTGTCCAATCTCTAGCCGTTGATTTGTATCTCGTCGAAGGTAAACTTCCCCGTCGAGAAAGAACCCATCTGAATCTGCAAGTACGCATACCTTGATACCATATCTATGTGGCTTGTTTCTCATGTAGACACGGAACGGACATCCACCACTGGTAGGAATTATTTGTTCGTCAACACAAAGAAATGGTGCAGCAATAAGACATCTCTTACAATTCCGTATAGAAAAATCTCATATAGTTCTGAGATCAGAGAAAATTTGTTGTTGAGACGTCGTTCGTTTCTGGTACGTGGTCATCAAATCTGAGAAATTTCAATATAAATAGAAATTGACTTCGTGACATGGTTATAACTATCGAGCTTTGTCCAAAAACGTCCCAAAAATCCGCTAGTCTTTGATAGCCACTACAGGGAACACCCATTAGTAGCATAATTCCAATGAATGCACGCAATTCCGATGCACAAAGATCAAACCAAGCATTCACTGTATCTGGAGCTGTAAGCCCTCTTGAATTTGTCTAGAAACCTCCCTATTCGTATATTTTCAACAATAATATCAACCATATCATCCGTGAATATGTAGGAGAATCTGCCCCCGTGAAATACTGTGTCTACAATAGGCTCAAGCTAAATTAGCGAATATAGTTATATTTTAATACACTTAGTTCCGATCTTTTAGAAGCTTCCAAGTCGCAAAATATATACACTTATACTAATCGGTATACAAAATCATCAAATACTTATTTGAATTTATAGATCTTAAAGCTATAAAAATGTAAATATATACATAGTCAGCACGCCGTTTTGTTGTCTGATTAAAACCGTATTAAAAGTACAGAAGCCAGTATTATCATGATAAAAATTATGTTATTTCATATAACGAATCAACTGCAATCAATAAATGTGTATCTGATAATCGGTACGGCTTAACTAGTTATACATTGGGCTTTAAACATGACGTTCTTTTATTCGGTTTTCCGGATTTTGCAACTCTAGTTTTATTTAGACACTAATCTAGTTGGTTAACACGTTACTGGACTTTTGTAGGTCACTCTCTTGCTCATGATGGCGGAGGATTATCGCAGCAGTCTCCAGACAACCAATTAAATGTCAGAACCAATCAGAATACTCAATCTACAAATAATGAACGCGCTGTTCCTGACGAATCAGATTTCTTAGACATGCGTTCGGCCGTTAGTGACTATTTCTCATATCGAGATTCCAAGAATGGAGCCATCTTTATTCAAATCCTCTGCAATGAACTTGAGAAATCAAAACCAGGGTATTTATTATACTTGCTTCTTGCTCACATTTCTGTAGCATGAAATAATGCCAAATTGTCTGCTTTTTAAATTTATACAAACGTGCATATATTTCAAATAGTTATTCAATGTTAAATAATTGGAATATTTTTAGTTTCTCATTCATTTTAAGATAATTTATTATAAATATTATATCATTATTTTAAGCCCAAGTAAATCTATCTTTGAAGTTGCTTATATTTATGACGTATTTATTTTATGCTTTTCGTGAATAATTAAAGTCGTTTTTGTTTTGTCTTGCGTGTAATAACCATTTTCACGTATCACTCATTTTCTAATTATTCTCAAAGGTAACTGTTCTTCCTCCCAAATATACTGTGTCGCTATGTCAATCTGACATCTTATCGGAACATTAATTTTTACTTAGCGAGTTACTGACAGAAATGTTATGTAAAAGTTGTCTTTCAACTGTGCTTAGACTTTTCTGTATATATTTTCAACTCCAGAAATAGTATAATATAATGTTTTAAACCTAGAGTGTGTTTTATAAAGGTACTAGGAATATCTGGCCCACCCCTATTCATAATCGTAATGTGTCGTTTTGTTTATAATCTTAATTTACTGATCTTTGTCCGATGTGTGTTTTTTTTCATTCGAAAATCATATCATCTATATTTATGTATTTGCTCTAACATTTCCCTCTTTTCAACACGCAGGGATGAAATTTTTACGATATGCAAACGAACTACACTCAGCCTAGAACAGGAGCTGTATCAGCGACATCGAATCCACTCAACGTGTCCTCTATTCAGTACTCTCAGTAGAGATTTCTATCTTCGTGGTCCCAAAACCTGACACATTTTTATTGTTGGAATTCCACCTTACTACCTAACCAACTTTTATGCCAATTTATTATTTAAACCAAGTATGGGCAACAGCTAAGATCGTATTCGGACTCTAAATAGAGTCTAATTTGCTTTTTACTTGATTGATTTATTACTTTAGCCAATAAGCCATTATTTTTCTGGTAGTTGAAGAGTAGTCCATGATTGTTTCAAAAGATTTACTTTTAAATTCTACCCCGAGTTTGGCAAAGACAAAGGTTTTCACCCTCGATTTTTAAGTATGTAGTACTTAAATAAGTAAATTTGTTTTGTAGCAACAGCTCGCAATATCATAAAAGTCTCCTTATGCATGATTACTGTTATACTTTCTATTGTGTCTTACTGTAAAGTCCGCGAAGAATACTTCGAACAGGAGAGTCCACTCTCATTTCCGATAAATTCTGCATGACTTTTAAAATCTATACTATCAATAATTTTACTTTGTTATTCGATGTTATTCAATAAACGTTAATTAATTTCACATTAATACCAACAGTTTGTTATATAGATGATTTTCAGCCTTGGAAATGGAGTCTGATAAATAATTATTCAACATTGTAAATTTTCTTTCATTACATTTTAGGATTCTTATATCTAGTATATACATTTATCTTTACCGTGGACTTGAACCAAACAGATGCTGTAATCTATAAAAACTGATGCTAACTTGTAATATTTATTTAATTGTGTGTGTGTGTGTGTGTGACAAGTATGTTATAATAGATAATTTTTTAATACTCTTCAAACACAGAATTATGTTATTGTTTTGTAACCTCTTCTATTAAAATATAAATTAAGAACATACTTTGTTTTCTTGTTTATTTTATAAATTCATGAATCGAACTTGTAAAAATACTAATTTAGATGTATATCCATAAACAATAACGATTTTATTAGATGCATTCTCCTGCATTCTAGGTCTTAAAACCTCAAAAAACTCATCGCAGTGGCAATGATTTTGTAGGATACGCTCCCGCGTAGCCATGAGCACTCGGGAGATTGGTTTATATTAATTAGATTTTCTTCCGCCGAAACTCGCCAAGTCCGTTGACACCCCTGTCTATTTGTCATTTACCCCTTTTTCTTTTTGATAGTAATAAATGCGTGGACATCATCACTGTTCTAAACAGAAATTAGTTTGTATGTGTGCTAATAAACTGTTTTGGTGGTATATTATGGAAATTTTTTAATAATCATATTTTTCAGTTTTTCGTTATATTTGATTTCTGGTTTTTTTTATAACGAATATCACTTATTTTGAATCCAATCTTACAGAAATATACGGTATCCGATTTGTTTTGTTATGATATAACTTGTAAAAGCTAAATGTAATATTTTAAAATCTTATTATGTATAAATGTTTAAACTACGTAAATTGTTGTTACTAACATCACGCGCCTACGCAAACTTTCCTTGCATATATTTCTATGGGTTAAATAATAGGCCTTATTTATTAACAATTTAATTATATGAATATATTTTTATGTATATTATATTGCTTTTAAATTTATATTTTCATTCCTTAATGTAATAATAATCCCAGATACGGTACTGGTAGATATAATATTATGTATATATTTTTTAATAATGAAATATTTTGTTTATACATGAATAAGTTGAATTCTGATATAAAATGTTTGTCATATTTTGTGCCTTATTCTGATTTGATATTTAATGAAAGGATGAGAGTGTAACTTATAGATGATTTGATATTTAGTGAAAGGATGAGAGTGTAACTTATAGATGATTTGATATTTAGTGAAAGGATGAGAGTGTAACTTATAGATGATGGAAACATAAAAACTATGTACTTACAAACACGCAGATACACAGTTTTTGTGCTATTGTTTTTTACATAAATGTACATATTTTTGTTTAAAAATGTTGTACCATGAGATACGATGTGAACAGAGCAGTTTTATTAAATGAGACTTTAAATGTAATTATCTAGATGGCTGTGTTTTAGTCACTTAATACAAAATCGATACTTGTTACATCTCGATTTCCAAATTATTTGCAAAATAGGATTAATTATAAAATAAAGTAATGTGTAAAAACACTTTATTGGGTATGTAAAAAAAGTTAACTCTATTCTATTATGAATATAGCCAAGAACTTAAATTCTAGGATTAATTATCTTTAAAGCCGAGTTGATTAACAATACAAATACATTTTCTTGGGTAAAGACCTACATATTATATTGTTTATTTTATAACAACTATACATGAATGTTTCTATTTTTTTTAGTATTCCAAAATTATTATTTTAATGAGCTTATATTCTCACACTAAATAACATGGTTTACCTGGGTTTAAAAGGTTGACACTTTTTTTCTGGAATTGCTTAATGTTTATACCTACTGTATATGTCAATGTATGAAATATATTGATCAAGGAAATGGGTCAACATGAAAATTAGTTATAAAACATGCTGGAATATTTTATTTTGAAATAAAATAGTACTACAACACGAAACTGTTACAAAGTAGAAATAGTTTTAGTATACACAATATAAATCTTTTGTCTAATGAAATATTCATATAAGACATAAATATTTGAAAACCATGAAAACATTATATATGTACAAAATTTATATATTATAGTTATATGTACAACAACATTTCTATTACCTGTTTGTCATTCTGAACATGTTATTTACACATTTACTTTAAAGAAATGTTCGATATTAGTTTATGTATATACATAATAAGAAAATATTATAATTCTCATAAAAATATTTTAAACCATATAAGTATTAAATATGAAAATATATTTTTCAATTCTTTTGAATATAATATATAGGTATTATATTATATATGAACTATATATTTTACTTAGATATAATATAAGTTTACAAAATATATTTTTGTCATGTATATATATTGACAAAAATGTGTATCCTTGATTATTAGTGTTCATCAATTTAAAATCGTATCGAAAAGACGACAAAAGTTTTGTTACGACAAGTTTTTATTCCAGTCGACAAGTTACTTTACTTGATTTCCTCATAACTATTATTCGCAGCAGCTGGTTTGAACGCTGCCATTCGACGATAAAAAATTATAATGAAGGTAGTCAGGTAGCAGACTAATTGCCCTGCTGACGTAGCACCTATCACTAAAAACATTACATCAATCTGTCCATATAACCGACTAGGTAATCCACCTATCAGCGTAGAGGCAAGCGTGCCTAATCCACCAATGAAAAGTGTCGTTGACCAGGCTAGGTTTCCTTCCCATCCAGTGATCTCTACTGAGGTCGGATAGCCATAGGTTAACGAGAGTTGAATAAATAATCCTAGTACAATCATTCCAACGAAGGCGGTCGCATAGTTGGTGACAATATACAACCAGACGAAACAGGTGCCAGTCAGACCAGCAGTCGAAAAGATGTGCACCAATAGTAGGTTTCCGGAGAGGAAAGGGCCGATAACTACACCGATCAGGGTGGCTGCTATCTCTGCTGTTGCGTAGACGGTCATGAGATTTGCAGAATCCTGTAAACTCAGATGGATTGAGGTAGAGAGGTAAGTGACGATGTTGGTACGTATAGCAAACCAGGACGCGTAGTTAAGGAACTTCCCCAGAAACCAGGGGAATACTTGGGGAGTTGTACGGAATCGATCACATACTGACATTTTTTTCTCCACTACCGGAGCTAGAGAATTGTCATTGGAGCTGGTTGCTGACATCTCTGGAAGGATTTCGTGACCCTTTGGCTTTCCAAAAGAGAGTAGAGGACAGTGGAAGAGGTGGGCCTGGTTTAAGGGTTTCATGAGAACTCCCACAACTGTCCCCAGGAGGAGATACATCATACCTAAAATGGTAAACGTACCCTGCCAACTAGTCTTCTCAATGAGGAAGGCAACAAGGGGATTTCCTATCCCAGAGGCAAGTGGATAGCCGAGTTGAAAGGCACTGGTGGCCATCACAAAGTATCTGTGTGTGGGCAGAAAATAATCGCCAAGTTGAATCATACACACAGTGATGATAAGGGCGCCTCCAACTCCGTAGAGGAAACTGTAGGTGAAGAACAGAATGTAGGGGTTATTGGCTTCGAGGGCACTTGTGGAAAAGTTGCTAATTGCCAACAGAATGAAGCCCAGTGTTCCGAAGATCTGGCAGTACCGTCTTTTGCCCCACAGACAGGTGAGAAGAAAGGGGAGACTTAGAAAGGGAATGGCACTTGTGATACTTGTCATAACGTCCATGGTTACCAGTAGGCGTGGTTGACGAGTTACAACTTTCCCGATAACAGTTCCAAAACTGTGGGGCAGAATAGAGGCCAGAAAAATTCCGAATGGTATCACGAACATCATTATCCAGTGCCATCTGGTTGTTTCCAAAGGGGAATGTATATTATCATCTCCCATATTTCTTACCAGGCTGTTCAGTTCTGACAAAATTTCATAGTATATTTAACTCACCGTATATATATGCAGAAATCACAGACACGTAGAATTGATTACACTAGTACCGTAATTCTAATTTTTAGACAATATATGCATTCTTTGATCGATATGATATAAGGTAATTTCGTGTACTGCTCTAATATATACAACAACCAACCATGATATAGTTAACAAGCAAGTTAAGTAACCAGTGTTATTCTTTAGGACGCGACGCACTGAATTCTATACAAATATGTGCTTCTCAATGCCTCTGTCAGCAAAGATATGCAAACTATATTTGTAAATAAATCAAACAGACAGAATGTAGCAGCAGCTGACAAGCCTACCTATATACCGTATATGTAAGTATGGTTTACGACTGAATTGAATTTTTTCTATACTCAACCACTACATTACAATAAAAACAGAATAAGGACTACTTGATATTTCTGAATTACTAATTTTATATATACCATCTAGGTGGTATTAGAGTTACTTTACTTCGACAAAATATTGAAAGTATAACGTGAATGTACTATTTTTATTGTACTTATTATTACTCTTGAATAAACGCGCAGCATTTTGTAAGGTTTTCCTTAAATACTTGGACATATTGAGTCATTTCTATATGGTACTTGCTTACCGTTTATCGAGTAGGTTCAGAAAAAGCTTAAAATTCAAAAATTAATGTGTATCAATCGATTTTCCAAGTTATAATTATGTAATGTAAAAATTAGTCAATGGCAAAATATGTATGTCTCAAATAAATTTAGTACAACTCAAAGTAATTTTTTCGTGTATACTTTATATTTTCTTTGTTTTCGTGATATATATACGACCTATATTTTAAATACTAGCATGAAATAGACGGAACGATCAAAAGAAAAAAATCATATTTCTAGAATATGAAATATTTTATAGTATAGCTGCCAATTATAACATTAAGAAGTACAAAGTGCAGTCTACAAGTAAAATGATAAATTAAAAGTTACATTTGTATAAATTGACTACAGTGCATCTCATTTATAATTTCCAAACTTTTATTATATAATTATATCTGAAATAGTATGTGTTTCGTAAGCCATATTCTTTATTTAACCGGATAGTATATAATATGTTACATGTTAGTTGCCTATAATGTTTTCTATTCTATAAGTATTTTGATATATATAGTGAATGTATGTAGAACAATATAAGAAGAGACAAGAAGACATATCAAAGTTATAGATAGCTTTCTGATTTTTTTAAAATCATAGACAAACAATTTAATTATTAATAATACAATGTCTCAAAACTAGTGTTTTTATATAAGTTTACGATAACTTAGAAATACGAGGAATATATGAAGGCGTCTTTTTCAATGGCATCTATTCAGTGGAAGAACACTTCAGTGTGAAATACCAGGTCCCACGTTTGCTACACGAGAATTTCAACTTTAAATTGTAATACTGAAACAACCTGCAGGTACACATACCTATGTATATGCCCAGATACACATCTATTTGCAACAGATATATTTTCTACAAACCCATTATAAAAACAGGCACGATTCTTACGAAAGAAAAAAGAAGCTCAAAAATGTCTACATGCATGGCCATGTTCTTCTTTCTTGAAACAATCATGACGTTTTGGAACGCACACTAGAAAACTTGAAAGTTGCCTGTTACAGAAAATAATCGTTTCAAACAAGGAATAATAAATTGTAAATAATTAACAATTTCAACATACTTTTTGTGACTAATATCTACATAGGTATATAGTAATATTCTTAAAGATGATCATATACAAAGCGCTTTAATGTTTATTCAATTTACTATTTTTATAGAGAAATCCAATAATTTTGAATAATTATAACATTTCAATATTCTTGTTTGCTTATGTTTGTTTAAGGCATTATTACGAAAAATAATTATTGATTTCTGAAGATTTACATCGAAATGTACTAATTAATCAAAACAGAAGATACTGTGAGTAGTATGAGAGGTAGATTTCTACTCCACCCCCCCCCACCCATGCACCTCACCTACGTACTTAACCCACGCACCTCACCAGCGAACCTTTCGTCCAATCAGGATCGAGTAGCGTCAGCCAATGAGACGGCTGGAACAGTATAAACGAGATGCGCGCGTCTGTTTTCGCTCATTGGATTTTCTCTTCACTCGTATACGGTCGTATACTCGTCTCTCCTAACCATGCAATACACCGACAGTGATTATGCCGAGTTTGAGCATTTTT
>JAYRBW010099960.1:0-19716 GCA_036023295.1 Invenusta paracnida
AATTGACAAATGGCATTTAATGGATACTAGCAAGCAAATGATTTCAGATCTAGTTACAGATTCTTTTATTACTCCTATTGTAGTAGATGAAATCAAAGCTGACAATATTGGAGCAGTTAATGTTGATGTCAATGATGGTTCAATTAAGAATGCATCTACTTGTACTCAATTTGATGATTTCTGGTAAGAAATATGCTTCAAACCTTGAAATAAATAGTAAAAATACAATCTAATAATTTTATTATACTAAAACAAACAAGTAATGCATAATAAAATGTACCTACCTTGCTAAGAGAGACAACGTGAGAATGACAAGCATTTTCAACACATAATGTGTTTAAATCAGGTACTAGACTAAAAAATAGCATGAACAGATTTTTAAATTCGAGGATAAACATAACAATTTGAGGATAAACATAACAATTCGAGTATATTGGAGAATCCAGCATACTTTTAAAATTAGAGTATATTCGAGTATATGAGCGAATTTCGAGGATATGTCATATGGCCCCCCTGGCATTAATAGCATAAACGTTATACAGTACATTTCTCACAGTAAGTAATAATTTCACATAAACGGTATTATAAACATAATTTTACACACATACCAAGAGATTGACTTGTCGCCATAGTATATAATTACTTCTTATATCATTTTATTGCAATTACAAATATACCCATTATAGGAAAATTTCTAAAGAATTTAAAAAAGCGCCAAAAACTGTAAACATTCGCTAGCCAATCAAATCCCGAATCTCATTTAACACATAATAATGTTCTCACATAACACACAATTTATGTTTACACAGCACCACATTGATGCGCATAAACAAATGTATGTTACTTATAAAGGCGTTGGTTTGATGTAACACATAAATATTTTGTATGTGTATTATTATTTGTAACATGTGGAAAATATGTGTGTGTTACATAAAAATACGAAGTTAACACACATTATATATATTATACAGTAGCAAACGTGTTATGTATAAAATTTTCCATTATATGTAACACTTATTATATGATTTTGAACACACACAGATTTCTATAGCACACATTTTTTATTATAATGCAACACACATATAATATAAACGCAAAGATATGATTACACCACACATACAATTCTTGACAACTTATAAATAGCACACACGGTCCTTTATTAACACGCACGTTAGTTTAGTATAGCACAAAATCCATTTTATGTAGAAAAATGTGTGTGTTACATGAAACGTATGTAAATAATGGTAGTTTATGTGTAACATAAAACTTTTGATACTGTTTGGACGGCATATACTGTGTAGATATTATGTAGCATATCGATATATTTATATGTATTATACCTATGTATATATAAATAAGTACTAATTATAACCATTTGTCACGATATTATTATATGTGCTGATATATTGTGTAAATTATACTTAGATAATATGCTAAAACTTGAATATGTATTGATATATATATGCATACGTTTAACAATATGGATATATTGTACTACGCATATCACTTATGAAACTGATATATCTACGTGATGTTTTTAGTTCGACATATTGAGACAGTTTTATGATACATTTACATTATACAATTAAATTTTTCATAAAATATAAATGGCGTTATACAAATAATACCACATGTTTAAATTTTATAGTTGATTATATATGTTGTTACTCTTTTAATTATTACATATTTTAAATTTAATACTAATATATATACGGTGTTCATAAATATATATACATTAATTATACTATTTTGTTTAACTTATCTAATGATTAGTTACACTGTCAGCAAGAATTTGTTGCAAATTTTAAAACTCATATTTTTAGATATTTTAGTATTTTAAAGCATTTAGAATATATTTTTTTAAACAACAAAATATAACATATATTACTCACAAATTACTTATTCATTTCACTCACTGGGTCTTATTGATTTTATTCTTTAATTTATATATTAGACATGTTATTGTTAATTAATTTAATAATTATAGTCTTACAGTTACACTTACAGTTTACACTATGACTTTAATATTAGTAATTGTGAATTAACTTAGTTATGTATTAGGTATCAGGACAAAACAACCAGAGACAAAATGTAACCAAGAGAGAGCAATCATAACCACTGTCTAAAAAAATTATAATGAACTTACTATACACAACATGTGTAAATTTATTACATTTATTAGCGATCCCGCATTTTATTTTTAGCATCCTAAACTATTTGTTTAAAAATTTAGAAAATTTAGCATCCCAAATTATTTGTTTAATAATACAGGCAATGATATGATGGAACATACTAAGAATGGTTATTGAAGAGACTAAAGAACAATCTCCTGGGTGCCATGACTATGCAGCTTGCATTATTATAGCCTATAAATTTAATAAAAAATGTTATGTTTTATTTCCTAGAATGCATATAAATAGATTTTTAAATATATCCTATAATATATTATTTTGCTCAAGAAACTATTTTCATGAGGTCCAATTTAAAATTTCAAAAGTTATTTTAATTATTTTAAACAATATATTTAGATTTATTAAAAATTGTTTAAAATTATGGCATGAATAGATATAACATTAGGGGTCTAGAAAATAACATTGACTGGATTAGGTGGATTGAAAGATACTTCTGGTCCCCAAACCTCCTGATTGGGGAGCCCACACCAGCACCCCCAGTCCCCCCAATTTCATTGCTGTTGTAATATATAGTGCATATTTAAAAAATATCAATGACTAAATTAGTTATAAAAAACACTAATAAAGCATCTAATAATACTTAAAATTTAATACTACATATAAAATAAATATAATCTTTTATATTAAAATAAATTCTGAGAAGATCTTTAAAATACACTCAAATTTTTTTAATAAATCAGTAAATTCATTATATAAATCAAGAAAGTAAATATTATTCATAAATATAACTTTATTTAAAACTCAAACTAACCATTTTATTAATATATAAATTTAAATTAATTTTTATACTTGGATTTATTTAGATACATACAGAGGTATATTGGGAATCATATACATAATATACTTCATTTCTATAGTAATGCAGTGCCAAATGATTTCAATTTTTGGAATGAGTAATTTTTGAATAGCAACATTGAAATCATTAATAATTCCACTTTTAGAAAATACTCATAAAACAACATTAATATTTAGTACTAGTATTTAAATTAATGACAAATAAACATTTAGAATATTTTTCAAACTGAACTACTCTGGCCTCTTCAACTTGAGCTCTCACTATCTATCTCAATATAATAGATGCCTAAGTATATCCCATAAGTCATATATATGTTGTGGTTATATTAGTCTCTCATGGTTACATTTTGTTTCAGTTTCAGTTTGTTTATAATAATAGTAAGTACAAATAAGTACTATTAGTAGTAATACTAATTTATGTAGTAATAATAGTATTATAAAATATATATTATAATACTAATAGTAATAGTAATTTAAAATTTTGTAATAACATATATTAATTATAAAATGTATAGAAATATAAAATATTATCTTAAAAATATATATATATTTTTTATAACAGTATCTAATACTAATAGTAATGTAATGATACAGTGACAATGCCAGCCTCTAAATTCATAGAGGCTTAGTATTTTAGGGGCACCTGAAGAGGGTGCTTACAGTATCTGCAGAGGGCCCTTAAAGGATCTGATAGGGGCACTTACAGGATCTAGCGATTGACAGAGGGTGACTGGGTCCTCAGCAGCAGTCCCCTGGCATTGCTAATGACTGTAATTATAATTATTATTACTTTTCAAATGTTATTATATTTTTCCAAACATTTGAATAATTATATTTATAAATTAATGTATATTTACTGTTTTAAATAGATAGATATTAATGCTGTTTTAAATAAATACTATGTATACAATTTGATCTATAGTATGGGATGGTCAGCTATTAATAGTTGTCCTTCTATTGCTGATATAAACATATGGCTTTGTCTATTATATAATTGTTCTAGTTTAAAAAGTTAAGCAACAGAATTATCTCCTGACTTAGTATTATTTATTATGTAGGTAATCTATCTATTTTATTTTAGATAATATATAAGGCACATATTTAGAATAATATATTTTAATGCCATGGTTTAATACTTTTACAACTTACAGAAAATGATATTTTCAAACAGATATTTCACATAAAATTTAATTATAATCTATAAAATTATATAGACCCATCAGCTTTATTCTTTTTGACAACATAGTAAGGTCATAAATTTAGTGACTATATAATATTATCTTTAATACAATTTAAAAATATTTTGATATGTTCTATACATTTATATAAACCATCTATCATATAAAAAGTCATCATATAAAAAGTCATCATATAAAAGTTAAATTATTTATTACAATATGGTGAAGGTGAGATAATGTATGCCAATACTCAGCTTTGAACTGGCATTCATTAGATCAACATTAAATATTAATCCAGTCATTTGTATATAGGTTCTTTTAGTGAATCTCTAGAGATCAGTCCATAAAAAGCTATATAATATTATGGCCTTAACATATGTATGGTCTATGATTTTTTTCTATGGCATTGACACAGTGATTTATAATACTTTGAATCATTTTATCTGTTTTATATAACATGAATAAAACTATAATTTATAATATCTTTGTAATTTTTAGTTTTATAGAAATTGAGTTTATATAATATATGAAAACATGCTCTATTTATATTCTGGAATTTTCTTTACTAATGTCACATATATTTTGATTTTTACTTATATCTAGAATTACTACTTATATAATCATTTCAAATAAACTATATATTTATATATATTAAAAATATAGAGATTTAAACAATAATAAAAATGTATAGGTATATTGAGTATTTATTTATCTTTACCAAGTTATGATGATAAAAATTGTAAATTATATTGTGACTAAAGACAAATTATACATATTTTTATAATAAATTATCAATTTGTTAATTGAATAATGAATTCTAATCAATATTTACCTGTACTTAAGTTCTTTACTAACAATTCTATTGACTGGTGATTTGAACTTTAAGATTGGTTATATAATATAAAAAAAACATAATAATATAAATTGTCCGCCACATGATGTAGGGGTGTA
Organism: Invenusta paracnida; assembly: GCA_036023295.1. NCBI lineage: Eukaryota > Metazoa > Platyhelminthes > Proseriata > Coelogynoporidae > Invenusta > Invenusta paracnida. Next base: position 5,117 of record JAYRBW010099960.1, read on the forward strand.
ACTACAATTTTAGTTATTTTGAGTTAATGGTAGAAAAATATTGGTGTATAGTATACCTATCACCTCTATATGTATTATAACTTAATACTAAATATTGAATGTCCTTATCTAAAAAAACGTAAAGGAATATCTCAAAATGTAATACATTTTCACATGAGATAAGGGCAAATGTGTAGATAAGCCCTTGTGTCATATCCAAATAATTGACATGGGTAGATACACCCATATTGTCTCTTCTTGTTTTGTGTATAAATGCATACAAAGTAGGAGTGATATACAAATATATATGTATATCAATATATTTTTATTAAAAAATATTATGTTTTGATGTATGGGTGTAACAACATAAAAATCAATATTCTAAGCAAAAATATAAATAAAAGGACTTGATTACTATATAAATATCACAAAATCACATAGTATATCATTCCCATATTTATTTTAATTCATTTTACCACAAATTGTAAGATAGTCATAAAGGCATGTCATACTTTTTTAATAAAAATGTTAAGAAATAAAGGCATATCTGAAAAAATCAATATTACAAAGGTACTTAAATGCAACATTACATTTATTTAATGCAAATATTTCTACAATCTAATTACAATAATTGCCTCCAAATTTAATGCTTTTATTTCTTTTGGAGCACAAATTATAAGGAATTTATTTGTTTTTTAATTAGTTAAAAATCGTATTTTGCCTCTCCTGAAAACTAAAGAAATTGTAGATATGCCAATATGTAGTGTGGCTGACGAAATATATGCTTATTACATATATATGTATAAAATGATAAAGATAGCAATCCTGTGAAGTATTTTATTTTATATAAATATATATATAGTTAAAACATAACCCATTGATTATTATTGATCTATATTTAAAATATAAATTATTAATTTATTTATAGATATGTAAGCTATCTAACTTTGCTAAACTATTATGGGCTTACTCTTATATTGTGCATGAGTAAGTATGACAGTGTTACAGACAGGTAACATGTCCATTAAATTTGTATAAATTTCAAATCTGAGATAACATTTATTTTATTTTATTTAACATACTCACTAGAACTAGTTGTAAATGACATTAAAAAGGCTTGTAAAAAAGCGTTCAAGTTGTATAATTATATATAGTATGACATGTCAATAATTTACATGTGTATTTTCATTGTCTTAAAATGCTTCCACCAAATTGTGTTACAAAAAACCTTATTTTGAGTTTATCCATCTATAGACATTAGTATAATCTTTACGATCTGTTTATTTATGAATTTATGCCTCAGATGATAATGTATTTATGTTAGTGTAATAGTAGATTTTATTCATTACTGGTCAATATAAGCTTTTCTTTATCAATTTAATAATTTTTAAAGCTTTGCAGAAATGCTTTAAATTTCTAATAAAATTTCTATAACTGTCTACATAAAAATACATTCATGTATACACTAAATTATTTACACTTACATTTGACCATTTAAAGTTGAAATGGTGAAATAAAACTAATCTGATTTTCTGTTTAATGTTTTGTGAAATATATGTATATATGCATATATAAAATACTTAAATTATTATTGCTTGAATGTTAATATATCAAATATATTAGTTTTAATTTATTAAACTTGTTTTTTCTGATATAACATAATGTCTTTGACATGTATACCATATGTGTGTATATACTACATGTTTATAGTATAAAGTTAAAATCTTACAGATAAGTTAATTTATTTGTATAATAGGAAACAGTATTTAATTAAATATGTTGTATATTATACATATAAATTAACTTTGAAAGTTCTATAATACCTTCTGAATATTTTGACAAATTGTATTTTATTATATAAACATAGTTAGCTCAAGTCAGGCTCTATTATTTCAAAATAACTAACACTTTATGCTTGTGGTACTCTTTTTGGTATAAGATAACACACTTTTTACCATTTGTGACTAATAATAATATGACCATTTTTGTTGAATACTTTATTAGGTTACAGTATAATCCAGGCTAATAACGAGCTTGGATATGATGAGGAATATTGGGATGTCATCAAAATACCTATATGTTGATAATAAAAACCTCATATATAGTAAGATGGATATAACAGCAGGTTCTGTGGTTCTACAAATATATTCACAATGTTTGTATATAATATATACTAGCTTGAAATGGAAATAAGTATTTTACACTTAATCATGGACTTGAATAATAGCACTTGGATATGTCAGTGCTTGCCATTCTGTACAAGTTAAGGCCATTATATTTTATACTAATATTTACTCATTATTTTATGGTGTTACCTATTATTTATAAGTCCATGAGTAGACCCAATGTATAAGTATTGATTGGTTAAAATAAATTTACTTAATAGCACTACATAACTTGGTATAGACGAGATACAACAATAATTTTCAAATTAGAAATACTCCTGAACTAATCATATCTTATCGAGTCTTATCCATATTTTAAACAAAAAAATTCTTGATATTCCAGTGGTGCAGTGAAATTAATGTTTGATACTTATTTAAATACTTGCTATATACTTAACAAATAGCTGTAAAACAGTGGTTATTTTGTAAAATTAAATTTCTAACAAAACTATCATTTTGGTCATTCAAGAAACATTTTCAAAATATGTTCAACGTTTCATATAGAGAGGGTTTTTGGGTCCAAAAAAGGAAGTAGCCAAGAGTAACAAGCATGTGAAAAAACACGGAAAAGGTAGATTTTGAACCTTACTATGTATATCGGGTTCTGTAAGTAATAGCTGTTATAGATTGCTGTATAGATTGCTCATATGACTCTCATTGGGCTAACAAACTTGTACCATAGGTTTATATATAGTATGGTATATAGGTGTGTATATAATGAATACACAAATCAGACTTATTTTCATACCTACTTATTTTAATTTTATATTAATTTCATTTACCCTATTTTTTGTAAAACAGGTGTTTAATAAAATACCATATTTTAACTATTTATTTTGTTTTAGTATATTATATAATAAATTGACTATATAAAACGTGTCCTGCTCTATTTAGATTTTTTACTAATTTATTTTATTTCTGCTTCAATAGAATTTTTGAATAATTTCAGATATTGGCTTTTGCATTTAATATTCTCACAAAAACTTTTGGAAATATATGTTTTGAGATATATATATTTTTAATATCAATAAAATGCATATTGATACAACTATATTATTATTTTTTGTCTATATCTCAATATAGAGTTCATTAAACTAAATGCCTCCAAAGAAAAGTGGGAAAAAGGGTAAAAAGGGGAAGGGAAAAGGAAAGAAGGAGAAAAAGGCCCCAAGTAATGCTGGAGGGGAGGTTTCAAATGCCGAGGGTGGAGCTGAAGGTGATGACCCTTTTCAGGATAAAGAAGAACTTCTAAAGGAAGAGTAAGTATCAATAATTAATTTTGTAGTGTTTATAACACATGCCTATAAAATTAACCATGATTTGGTTTTCGATTGAAAATTTAATTTTGTCTTTAAAAAATATTAAAAACAGTTAATGTGTTTTATATGCCCCTGGCTTATAAAATCATTCAACCACTTTTTATCTTTTGACTATTTTATTTACCCTAGAAATCATCATAAAATATTTGTACAATACTTTTATCTGATGCTCTAATCATTGTTTTTTAAATTAAACTGAATGAATTAGTCTATTATATTATAACATTATCGCTCATAGACATTTATAACAACCTGATTAGAAATTATAGTTCATCATTTGTTTGATATTGTTCTGGTTCATTTATTTTACTTTATTTATCTGTTTCATTAATCTTTCATATTTTTATTGCAGACTGATCAAAGTAAACCAACAAGTGGATATAGTCAAAAAAGAAATTGAGGAACTGTATCCTTTTCATTATAAATTTATATCAAGTTACATGCAATTTTAATCATATGTTTATAAAGGTTTGATAAATTTCCCCATTTGAGGAAATGAAAAAGTACATTATATAATATGTAGTAACTCTAGATGAAAACCTTAACTCAGCGACATGAAAGTTGCTGTGTAGTTAACTTAAGTGACATGAAAGCTGCTGTGTAGTTAACTTAATTGACATGAAAGTTGCTGTGTAGTTAACTTAAGTGACATGAAAGTTGCTGTGTAGTTATCTTAAGTGACATGAAAGCTGCTGTGTAGTTAACTTAATTGACATGAAGATTAGTGTGTATTTGATTATCACAGTGGACGTCATTAAATATTAAGGCTTCTCATATGCGAGCCATTTATATTACAGTGTGATTGATACATGGTGAGTATTACAATCACTTTATAACAATCATTTAAGTTGAAACTTTAGGAATCAATTTAGAATATATATTTTCATATATTACATCTTTTAAGAAATGTTATTTTGTATATTAATTGTCAGATATCAAAATAGGTGATCTTTGATTTGCAACATTATTTATTATGTGCTTTCCTTAACAGTAGCATCAATCTTGCAGAAAATCTGAAAACGACTTTCTTCAGCAAGAAGCCCAACGTATTCGAGTCGAAAGTGTATGTATATTATATTTCTGCATTTTTTTTAAATAGAATAGAGTATGCAATATTTAAAATGATACATATGCTACTACTACATATGCTGTACAGTACCTACTATCTATTATCTAAAGCTAAGAGCATATGCTTGTTCAATATTATGTCATCATCTTTTAGACTATTGCTCTTTTAAAAAATGTTCATCATACTGAACTTGACTTAAGTGTAAATTATAAAAGATCATGTTCGCAGAATCTGCAGCATATATCAGTTTGCTTTAAGACAGAATCCATGTGCGCCTTTTACAGCAGGAATACATGAGTTATATGTACAATGTGCTCCTTTTACAGCAGGAATACATGAGTTATGTGTACAATGTGCTCCTTTTACAGCACGAATGCATGAGTTATGTGTACAATGTGCTCCTTTTACAGCACGAATACATGAGTTATATGTACAATGTGCTCCTTTTACAGCACGAATACATGAGTTATGTGTACAATGTGCTCCTTTTACAGCACGAATACATGAGTTATATGGAGAAGAAGGTGGATAAGCGACAAAGAACTATTGTCACACTAAGTGACCACAACCAACATGAGATTCAGCAATTGAGGAACATGAAACTGGACATGTTGGCGGTTTACGATAAGAAGAAATCTGGCAAGATACATTTGTATTATTAATTGTAGTCATATTCATTAAACATTTTAATTTTCATATATTAACTTGATTTTACAATTCAAGTTTTTGTTTAACCATTTTTAAAGGTATATCATGATGTGATGTACCTTGACCTATAATATGCTTCCTTCTTAGAAAAATACTTTTAGATATTTTAATGTACTTATTCTCTCGAAAATTAGAAGTGTTAAAGGTTATGTACAGTCACTAGAAAATCTATTTCATTTAATTTTTACTTGTGGAGAAAGTATTATTATTATGACTAGCATATATATTTTCAGCTTACATTTAATGTAATCCTTTTAGTTATACTTTTTTCTACGTGTTCGTAATGATTAATAACTATTTAATTTAACAACAATTGAAGACAATTTCATGAATTATTCCATTATGATGATTATTTGTAATATTTTATGGGTTTTGAAGAAAACACTCTAAAATGAGTCATTCAACTTTCCAAAGTTTAATGAGTATCGTAAGAAATGATAACCTGTACAATGGCGTTTGTAATTCACATTTTAGAGCTCCGTAGTCTGCTACTTGAAAAGGAAAGTCGGCTGGCCAAAGCGCGAAAAGAACTGGATGATCTAGGAGAATACAAAGTAAGCCGTCTATATAGGAGATTACTGTCCAATTCAGTCATCATTCAATTTAATTAAGAAGATCTATGAAGAATAATTACCGGAGGCAGACGTTTTTTAGAGTTTTACTTGTACATATCCTGTAAACAATTGGGAATACGACATTATACTTGCATTTAATTTTAAGAATTAATATTTGCGTAATTTATATATACTATCTAACTTAAAAAATTGCCTACAAATAAATTTAAATTCTAATTATTAATTAATAATGACATTTTGAAATAATCATCTAATTTTCCAACAATGTTGATAGCTTTACAAAATTCTTTGAAAATGGTAAATACGTGTCTTAAAATTTTCAGAATAGCTTTAAAAGAACTTGTTGTTAAAAATGTATTTATTCCTGTTAATGAAAGTTCTATTTATTTATATATTTTTTAAAGTAATTATTTAATTTATCTATTTTAGCCTATTCCATTATTTGTAAGTTGGTATTAATTTTACTATGTTTTATGATCGACTATGTGTCCACACAGAAATAACTATTTACAATCAAAAATTCTTAAATTTAAGTTCAATCTAAAAGAGAAATATTACATTTCGTTCACATTCCTTTTTATGATGACAGAAAGTATTTCATTGAAATGTACTATTACATTTTAAATTGGTTTAATCATTTAAAAAATAATTAAACTGAACATGTTTCATTAATAATAATTATCTTTAAATATTTTCAGAGCTCAATATAACATTACTAGAATAATACATCATTTAAGTGTGTAAAACTATTTCGACTTGATATAAAATAGCGTCGCATGATCATAGTGCGTTTATATCATGCGTTATCTTAAAATATATCTTTGTTATTATTAAAGTACCGATAGAAATCTTTTGCTATACATTATTATAATAGTACTCATCCAAGCTCTCGTATGCTTGTGCTATAATTATTCATTATTAATTGAACTTTTCAATATGTATTTCAGATGATGTCTGAAAATAAATCAATATATATAATTTTCTATAGGACTAAATAAACTGGCACATATAAATATCGTGTTTTTATATAACACTATGCTGTTCGATTTATGGACTGAAAAACTGGCGATTTCTTTAAAAAAATGTTAAGACTACCTATACTTATTTAAAACAGTTTTTAGAGTTCTCAAATCATTTTTTCAGTCAATATAAACAATCTTTGGTTTTTCACAAAAATAGTTTGAACTAAAAATGATAGCCATTTTTAAAAACGACTTTTCTGATAAGAATATATTTATAAAAATATATTGAATAAGATTTAATTAACTTGTTCCAGTGTATATTATTTATTGTATGCATTGCAGAAATTCAGTGTTACTTTTATATTCTCCAAAACAAATTTATAAGCCATGTTGTGTAAAATTACGACTTTTCTCAAACAAATCAGTATCTCAAATTAAATGTTTTTTCATTTATGAGAAACAAATAAAAAATAATAGAGTATTACATAAATGACTTGAAGTACCTAATACATGCTTCTTATTCACATTATAGAAAACAATTATCTTCATGATAAATTACGCTAAATTTAAAATCACTGTGCAATTAATTTATCCTGTATACATTTCTAGTAAGAGTGTTTAGAACCGGAGATGTGTAATATTAATATATTAAAGGCAAAATTATGTGCAACAAAACAAATCAATATGGTTGTAGATTCGATTATCTGTCATAAAGTGTCAGTTATGATGTTGAGAATGTTTTTGAAAAACTATTCTGAAGAATCTTTGGAATCTAAAACGGTTTGCTAAGTGGCTGAAGGTCATAAGCCTCTGAAAACCTGTTTGAAGATGAAAATGCTTTGCTGAAAAACTTTGAAGGAGTTTATATGTAGACTTATGCTGAAATCGTCATTGCATTCCGATTTTTAAAGCAAATTAACACAATAACTTATACAACTATCTAAAGGTTATTTTAATAACTAACATACTTTCCATGTTTGCTAATATCCACTTCGATTACATTTATTATAGACCCTTCGTTTGGAGCAAACGACACGCATTCGTGATCTTGAAAAGGAGATGCAGAACTTGCGGACTAAACAGTCTGCTGAACTTCAGAGTCTCAAGATCAAATTCCTCGAAGAGAAGCAAGAATTTGAGGAGCAGGCAGATCAAGGCGTCCAAGATCTCGCTAAAGCTGCCTACAAGGTGAATAATAATGGATACCATAGAAACAGTAATACAAATATTCCAAGGACTTTTATTGTGTCCATTTTGTGTCCATATTCACATCTTTTTATTATTTGAAATGTCAGTATTATTTATAAGTGTTTTTGTAAGTAATTTATTAGGTAAATTTAGTTTTGAAAAATAAAGGAAGTTTATGTTCATCGAAATATTTCACAAAATATTGATTGCAGGTATAATTTGAAATTACATATTTGTATCCCTTGTATTTGTGGACTAATACAAACATATACATATATGTATAATGATTCTTCTAAAAAAATACGTCATTATATATTTATTAAACAATTTTTTTAACATTATTATTATATAAGCTATTTGTTTTTTATGCTAAAATAATGATGTATTTTATGTTTTCAATGAGTATAATGCTTAATTAAAACTAATTTAATGCCAAATTGATAATAATTATTGACTGTTGAACTACTGAAAACTTTAAATCTAAAATAAAATCATGATTTTTATTTGTTAACTTATTAGAAATAAGAGAAAAACAAGCAACATGTTTTACTACATTGACAAATAATCAATTTGGTAGAATTATTTGAGTTCTCAATTTTTAAATTTAATTATTAAAAAATTTATTGATTATTTCATTAAATTGTGCTCGTATATTTAATAATATTTTATATTCTAACAAACTCTATAAATTTATTATTTGAAATGGTATTTTAAATATGTGCTATTGGGACTAATTTACCTTTTTCTACCGACAATTACGATCTACAAATTGCCTCAACCAACATTTTTTTTGTTATTTTAACAAACGTCTCCAGGAGGCTATGGTGACACTGATACAGCACACGAACAAGATCAAACTTGAGAATCGGGTCCTCAGAACTGAGCTTCTAAATCTCATTCATCAGACTCGTTCTCTTCAAGAGAGAAAGAAAGTTTTGGTCGACCAACACAAGACTCTTCTTAGAGAACAGGAATTCGCACAGGTACTTGTCTTGTTATCATGCCTATAGATTGCTTTGTAATAATAACTTAACATTTCAATAAATTCGCTGAATATTACTTCACAAATAATTATAGGTTCGTTTTGTGCATTCTTTATTCGATTGCATTCATTCATAACATTTTCCAATTTAGACTACTGATAAATTTAAATTTAAAAAATGATTGTACTACGTATTTACAAGTAGTCGAAGTACTAGGGTTAAAATATTACATTTTGATTATAATTAAAGCTTTTAACATGGATGCTAGTCTAGATGAATTTGAAATCTACGCAAATTTTGTTGTTGATAACATTTTAAATGATAATTATGAATTTCCGAATATCGAATATCGAATTGGAACCTCCAGTCAAGAGAGTGTGTTTTAGAAATGCCATGGAAGAGGACATAAAAACATGAAGTCAAAATAGACTAACGAAAAGACAAGGTTGACTGTAAATATGTTTAACTTGGCAGCAGAGAAGGGCCAAGTCGTGATTGATTGTTAGTGTACTCTATTTTAATGATTAATAAATACATAAATTTGAATAAATGCATTCTAGATCCATGCATTTGAATTACAATGTTATTTAAAATTAGCAGTGGTCTGAGTTATATGTAGTTATTATAATTAAGACAATTTTTAGATTACATCAAGAACGTGAACACAATAAATAAATGTGTCAAATTATACTGCTGTAACAAATGCATCGCTTAGCATTATTATGACTAAATAATTTACGGTATTATTTTTAAATTCATTTTTAATTGATAAATTATTTCGGGTAACCCCAAATAGTCCCACATTAAAAAGTCGTAAAGAAAACGTCGTAAAGAAAAAGTCGTAAAGAAAAGTCGTAAAGAAAAGTCGTAAAGAAAAAGTCGTATTTAAAAAGTCATGTAAATGTAATGTTGTATAAATATAAAGTCGTATTTAAAAAGTCATGTAAATGTAATGTTGTATAAATATAAAGTCATAATTTAAAAAGTTCTATTTTTAAAATTCATCATTTTAAACGTCGTAGGTATAACTTATTTATTGGCATTATGTAAAATTTGGAATTTTTCCTTTATTTACTAATTGTTAATGTACCTACACACTATTACATTCAGATGTTAACTAATTAAATCGATGTATCTATTTGTTAAGTATTTTCAAGGTATCCACAATGAGTTACTTGGTGTATTCATTTTGTATTATATTATGATAACTCCCTCATTTAAGCGTTGAAGCAAAAATAGAAAATATTATTAGCATAATTTAATGTGTGCCTTTGATATAAAATACATTGTTATAAATAATATTCACTACACCCATTTAACATGTAAAACTCTTTAATTACATACGGTTTTCGAAATACGACTTAATTCTTTAAATCTATTTCTTTAATACGACTTTTTAAATATGACTAGTTTATATATGACTTTTCCTATACGAACTTTTCTTTTGTGACTTTTTCCATACGACTTTTTGAAAACGACTAATTTATATACGAATTTTGCTATACGACTTTTTCTTTGCGACTTTTTCTTTACGACTTTTTCTTTACGACTTTTTGAATACGAATAAATTCTGTGCGACTTTTTCTTTAATACGACTTTTCACATCCATCCTAGTTATTTATTTATACTGTTTTTACTACTTCGATACTTGACAAAAATCTATTTTTGACATTAAAATGCCGACTTTATAAAAATATGTTATCATTCTTTTTTATATTGTTTCTTTTCTCAGACTTATATTAATATAATACTGAGTCATTATAATATTTTGACATTATCAAATTCAGAGGGCGTAGAGGCAAGTCGGACCATTGTCGGTAAATAATTGAATAGGGGCGCAAATTAGACATAGACATATAAATTATATATATGTGGCTAACCCCGCTATCATAATAATGTAATAATAATGTAGAGTAAATTACATATTTTATTGCTGGGATATATATATTTAAATCATTATTATTATTATCAATCTAATTATTTAGTTGCCGAATGCTTAAACTAATCAATCGATAATTAGCTCAATGCTACAACGCAATCAGTTGTAGAATGCTAGCCAAACGGATATGACTCCTGCTTTCAAACCCGAAGGCTGCAAGTTCGAACCCCAGCATATACTTATAGCTTTAACAAACTGATTTGCGCTGCAGCATTGATACTATTGATAACAATTGAGGTAATTATTGATTGATTAGCCTACAACGAAAAATTTATTTTGAGATATAGTATGTATGTATATTCCGGCAAGTCAATATGCAGTTTACCCTATATGTATTGTTATTGCAATTTTTGAGAGAGACAGTGTCACCAAAGATAGCAATGTATAACAGATCTGTAGTACAAAGTTATATATAAAATTAAGACAATTTGGGTAATCGCAAGTTTAAACATTTTAAGCCATAGAAATCGGACAACCCTAACTATAGTCCTATCTATTTGCTTTAAAAACGAGATATGTTGAGTGGAGATATATATTTTCAATTCTCCATGGTAATAAGTCCATTATGCCTGGATATACAAATGGAGTAACAGTCAAACTTCAGAAAAAAGAGAGTCAAGCGTTACTTACTCACTGCTATATATGCCCACTCACCAGATCTAGCAGTTGAAGATACCATTAAGCGATCCAAAGCATGTATAAAAATTCCCTAGACTAGACACTGCGTTTGAAATTAGTGGACCATTTTCTCCTAAGCGAAATGCTGCCTTTCATTGTATTAAAATAGAAAACCAACAATGAAGAAGAATTAAGTAAAATTGGTATACAATATTTTTGTTGAATTTGTTGGATTGTACGTTTCAAATCGATTTTAAATAAGGCGGACAAAAGAAGCCAAAACGAAATTTACTACCAACATGGGTGAAAATCACCACTAAGATGAGCATTTATTTAATAAAAAGTGGATTTATATCCAAATAATTTTATTTGTAAACATATGTCTGTGATCTACTTATGTTTGCATATACTTGTAGGTGCCTTATACATCAGTATAAGACCTTTCACTTTTCATGAGAGAAAGTCTTGTTTAAAAGTTGATTTTTACCCATTTTACAGTGAATTTCGTGATGCATATTAAAAAAATGTAGAAACATGTTAGATCGTGACATGTTGGATGTTCTCCTATCCTTAATCGAAGGGTCCTATGCGTTTCTTCTACATAGACTACTTCGCACAATAGACATATGATGGCGTAGACATTATTTTTTATTGCAATATCAATTTGTAGGGCACTGTGTACTCTCTCTCGAACTCAAAGAGATACTTAAAGGAAGTTTTGTTGAAAATATTGATTTTAGCTTAATGAGGAGCTAAATTTTGACTAGAGCGGCATTTATTGGCAAAGAGTTCTCTAATGCACGGAAGTCTTAAATAACTTGTCTTTACATTAGTTGGATTTCGGCGTATTCTTTTTACTTTTACTCGGAGGTGTTGGGTAACGATGTTTTTAGGATATCCGTTCTTAATAAATTTCAGTCTGATGACTTCAGTAGCCTGAAATGACACACCTTGTAACAAACTGGTTTTAGTAGCTTTCAAAACCTCTGTTGTGATGAGTTCATCCTTTGTACCGGAACATGCGGCTGGTTCACGGCAAGTTGTGCCCATTGTGAATTGGTTTAGAATAGTATTATAGTTCAAAAACTTGAATTTTGTTTAGTAACCATGGTATCCAAGAATCGAATCTTGTTATTAGATAGTGTTTCAATTGTGAATTGTTAATCTGAGATGCTGCTCGCAAGTAGGAGGAATCCATCCAGCGGTGAAATCGAGATTAGATTCACCATCCAGAATGGCGCATCCAGAACCATCACCGTGCAGAAACACCAGAGCAGATGAGATGAAAGCTGAGGCAAACCTTGAAGACCTTTCCAGTAGAGGGAAAGCGAAAGCCACGAAGCTGTACGAAAGAGCTATGAGAAGAGGCAAGGGAGGGTAGCCAACAACAGACAGATGGCACGACTGAAGAACAGCAGAGTATGGAGAGACATAGGTCTAGAAGAAAGTAAAGAAGGCAACTACGAAGACACCCCAAGAGAACCAAGATTAATAGGGTCTGGTATTCCCCCGTAGACAGACAGTAACATCAAGATCGTCACAACAACATGGGGGCAAACTCTGCGAACCGATGCATCCGAAATAAGGAAGAGGGAAGCGGAAGAGTATCTCGAGAAGCTAGTCCCTGTCGATACCACAGTTTATACAGATGAGTCTGCGAAGAGTAGAACAGAAGACAGTGGCGGGGGAGTCATCATACACTGGACAAATGGTAAGAAAGACACCCTATCAATCCCCACAGGCAAATGGTGCTCCAGTTGTACCACCTAGCTTAAGGCACTCAAACACGGCATCCAAGTGGTTAACAGTACACCTAAGAACATTAGTGGCAAAACCATCAGATTTCTGACCGACAGTAAATCAGCCCTTGAAAAGATCAAGAACGCCAGTAGCAAGAATAGAAGCAATGACGTAGCCAGCATCCTGAAGACCAACCAGGAACTTCAGAGAGAGGGCGTGAATGTAGAGATGCACTGGATCCCTTCCCACTGTAACATCCAAGGTAACGAGGTCCCAATTAAAGTTGAGGCAGTTACCCTTGCCACTAGAAGAAGAGCCGATTTGGAGGCGAAGAGAAACAAAATCCACTGAGACTGGTACAAGAGATGCAGTAAACACCCGCCCAACACCGAGGAACTTAAGAGAAAAGAGGGTGTCCTCATACACCAACTGAGAACCGGTAAATGCCCCATATTACAAAAGTACCCCCACAGCATCGGCAAAGCGGACAACCCATACTGCAATGAATGTGACGAGGGAACAGAAGAAGATGCCGACTATCTCCTTCTCACGTGCCTCAGATGGGAGAACCACCGCAGAAGACTTATTGAAGTAGACGAGGCAAACAACATCTTCAAATTCCCAAAAAACATCATCCATTTCGTTGAGGCAATTGGACGCTGACAGGGCCCAGTCAGCTAGTAAGCTAGCTGACCCAGAAGAAGAAGATATTATTTTATATTTATTGTATCAATAAACTTAAATTACATATTTAATTAGATGTTTAAGCCAATCAAAATGGCTATGATATAGAAGAAACAAATAATGTACGTTTGTAAAAAATTAAATTATATTATATATATTCTTTTTGTATATTTTGAAAGAATTTTAAGAGAACAAATTATTCCTTATTAAAATAAACTTCTAAAATAAATAAACAAACAAACTAACTCTGATTAGTTTCTTGTTGTAGAGCTGTGGGAGTCTTCTGAAAAGATGCCATTCTTTGGAGTAATTCGTGTATGTTTTTTGTATTGGTTAATCAAATATAAACATTTACTGATATGCATTAAAACAGAATAACAAATAAAGAAGAATTTATTGATTGTCAAATAATATATGAAATGAATAAATGATTCCCAAAATAAATTTAATTAGAAAATCAGACGTACACATAAAAACATACTATTAGTAAGTAGTAGGGAAGGAGTGCCACGGCTTCAGATAACGTGCGGGGGAGGGGGGGGTCCTGAGTCATGCTCAGATGCACTTTGAGTCCGGTGCACTTTGTAACGACTGGTGCGTGGGGGGGGGGGGAAGGGGGGGTGTAGTCTCGACCAATCACGATCGAGTACGGCCAGAACAGGCAGAGTATA
>JAYRBW010099971.1:0-19715 GCA_036023295.1 Invenusta paracnida
AAATTTTTATTTTTACGAAAGTGAGCGGCGTCTTACAGCTCAAGCTCAAGCTCTGAGCAATTGCTCAGTTTTTATTGAAAGGCTTAATATCTAAACTAGGAATACAGAATTTAAATCTGTAGGTAGATAATCGATTATCTCAAATTGATTTACACTTTTAGTCATGAGAACGCGTTTAACTGATCAATATTTAAATCGCTAGTGGCACTTAATATAATAGCTGTATATAAGCAATAAAAAGGATAATAGGTATGTAAGCGAGATATTAAAAATAATGACCTGATTTTGTACAAACCGAATCCGGTATTCCATATGGATTTTAAATTTAAGTTATTTGAACATGCGCTAGGAATTATACCAAGAATACGTCATTCAAATTCGGACGCATTTATTTTCGTATATATTTGTGAAATTGTTACAATTGTTTTACCATAATTGGAATTCGATTTTTATCTCCATTTGCATATAGCCATTAAATATAGTGCATAATATAAGAAAGTTTATGCATTACTCATCAAAATGTCTTATTGATATTTGTAATAATCAAAATAGTAATTGGTATATATATAAATAAATTTGAGGTTTGGCAATTAATGGTAGACCAGGAATTTTGCCTAGAGATTGCACTATTTTATGTATTAGAAAGGCGTAGAATTTATTATTAATTTAGAACAGTAAATTATTAAATATTAATTTGGGAAAATTGAGATATATATGGGTTTATTTTTTAGTGTATTACTAAGAACTAAATGCATCCATTTTATTTTTGGAGCTGCATTGATTTAATATTTTTGTGCACATAATACTTCACTAACATACATTTTTGCGCTTTGAATATTATAAAGAAAGAGGTTAAAAAGAAAAGTTATTAGAAGGTTTTAATTGTTTTAAAGTTTATTCGCTATATTATGCACATAATTTAGAATCAAATTAATAAGATTTGTTTAAAAATAAGTTAAGATTAAGAATAGGATAAGATATATAAGATTTTGAATTTATGGGAATATTTCTAATCAATAATTAACACGTGTATTAAGATCTCTGTTGATAGAAGTGGTATATATTTTTTTATTTAACTGTCATAATGTCATTGATATCTACTTACACGATATGTTGACATAATTTAGTGTTTTAATATGTATATAATACTATATTACACCTGTATGTATTATATGTATATAGGTAATTAACATTATTAAAGTTTGAAAACTGAGAGAGAGCAAAGATGCATTATTTTATTTATGTTATGTTGTTTGACGTTCTACATTAAAATGTATTATAATGTAACAGTGTGAAAGTTAGAAAGTGAGAATATTATAGTCACTTTTAATGTCTTATATAGTTTCGGAACACAATTTCGATTTATCAATATAATCGCAGGGTTGATAATATATAACATCTGTCTTAAATATTTATACGTTTAGCGTCTGTTTTATACGTTGAATAAAATTCTCTTCAGCACTATGTGATAAAATACGTATTCTGAACCAGTCGATAACGCCACTCATTTATATGTACCTATGTTAAAAAGCAACATTTTTCAATCGAAAAATATATCTATTAATTTATTATTTGGGTGGAAAAATCTCTATAAGCAATTAATCTATGTAGTATTTATAATTAACTATGCAATCATGCCAGAAAATACAATATTAGACTAATTTAGCACAGGCAATCAAAGTAGACTTGCAAATAATTTATTCAGAAAGTACTTTACAGAAAGAATATAGCAAACGGCGCGTTTTATAAAAATGAGACTCTTTCCCAGAAAATCTGGAAGAGTTGAGTAAACTTTAAGGGTCGTCGTCTGTTAGATATGTATAAATTAATTTTCTATAAATATCTCCAAATAAATTTCATTTTTTAAATATCTTGTAAACAAAGGGGAAACAAGGAACTTGTATAAGTGTCATCAATTAATGTCGTCTGGTTTTTCAATGTTTTAGGTATTTTAATTTTAAAAGTGGTAATGGTCGAAAGAGAATATAGGGTAACGTAATATAGAGATATAATAACATCCCAGACATCTGTTTTTGCAAGTTAGAAAGTAGATCTTAACAAATAGGTCATGGAATCAGACCCTTCACTGCTTCCATTTGTGTTAATATGAGATCTGATGAACTCAATATAGAAAGAATTATATTAATTTATTGATATGCTCTAATTACCACTATAAATATTTAATTAAAAATATGATTAGGAACAGCAAGTCACAATATAATTTAGTAATAGCTAATGCAAAGTAGTAATAACTTCTTTTGTTTAAAAAATATGTATACACGTAAAATATTCCTTAGTTACAATAATAAATAAAACAGCTTTTATTAAACAATCTACAAAAGCGCAAATAAATTTTAAACTTTAAGCGTTTAAAAATTATTAAAAGAATTCACCGATTTAAATGTTTTCCACTAATTTTTAATTTTATTAAACGAATTAGATAATTTAAACTATATGTTAAAAAATGTATAAAGCAATTTAATAAATATATTAAATTGCTTTCTACATTTTTTTAATGTGTGATTTACATGTTTATTTTATCTATTTATTGATTCTACTACTTACTAATTGTAGATAGATAGATAATATGGTTTAAGAAAATGGTTATATTTCTGATTTTATTAGAATTTAACAAATAATTTAAATGTAAATCCACTTCCTGTCACAAAATAATGAGAAATTCTCTTAAATCAGACAACGGCAGTGACCAAGACAGATTCAGAGGTAGATGACTTATGCTGTATGGCAGAGATAAACTCATAGACGGAACAGGTTAATGTTGCATGACAAAGGCAAACTCAGAGGCAGGAACAGTTTGATATTGTATAACAAACTTAGCGGCAGGAGCAGGTAAGACAATATAATGTGTGTCCGTGGCAGGTAGGTGGACAGTGCATGGTAAAGTCATACTTTTTACAGGGTAGGTTGCATGTTGCATGTTGCATGGCAGAGGCAAACTCAGCGATAGGGGCAGATGCTAAAAAGCACCACTTTATCTGATGACATTTTATTAGATTTAACATTCATGAAAAAGTGTTCGGTTTGAATATATTTAAATTACACAAATAGATAGGTAGATATTTTAAAAAAAAATTAGCCATAGCAAACTATTGGTTGGGCTACAGACTTGTATTCTTCCAGTAGATTTATCTATGTAATTTTATACAAAATAAACTTCATTTATCAAAATTCATTGTCACGTAATTTAAACATTAACGTTCTACACCTATGTACAGGGTATCCCAGAAGTAACCGACGAACATTAAAATTTATAAGCAAACTGAAAAATTTAAATCTAAAATATATTTCAATATGTCATGATCATAGTTATTACATCAGTTATTACATCACTAATATTTAAGTTCAATTATTTTCTTATAATAAATTATTTATTTATTTATTAAATAATCAATATTTAATGCTGTCAGTTACTTCTGGAACACCATATATATTATTGATTGCTGAAGTAAAATAAAGTTGGTACAAATTCTAATGAAACGATCGTCTTTATTTACATATATTTTCAATATTCTGGATACATTATTTACAATTAAAAATAATAATCTAAATATACTTATCATAGTAGGTATGTCACCCTAGTTCCATGTAGGAATGCGTACCTAAATCATTTACTAATATATATATAAATATTACCTACAAGTATATATAAATATATTATACTGATTTTGAACGCCGTTATTTATAGTCTAACATTGTTAGACTACCTAATATAATTAGCTAACATTGTTTATCTCAAAATGCGTTGTGAATTAAAATGTTTTAAATTTATTGTTGATTGCTTTTACTTTTTATAAGTATACACATAGGCACACATAGATTATAGGTACACATATTCCGTTTAGAAATTATTTCCGTTGTTATTGGTCTAACAAGTTTATTTATCATAGCCAATAGGAAACGGCCTGGTATAAATATGTTTATGGATATGTTTATTAATGATAATATTTTACAGTGCAATTACTAGAAATTATATTGAAACCAATTTAAAAAAGGCGTTAGAAGTTATTGAAAGACAAGTAAATAACATATATTTGATTATCTGTTGAATATAAAATTATTATAGTTTTTACACTAATTTTGGAACAAAAAGTGCATTTGTAATACCTACGCCAATGTCGGCTGCCAGCGATTTTGAAGATATACCTGAAAACTGTACTCTGGATGTCCTTAATGACTACTGCGAGCCACTAGAGGACTATGTGAATCGAATAGAATCTCATCTGACGGTCAACTCCTTCGAGATTGTTCTGGTAGTGATCTACATAATTGTCTTTGTGATTGGGATTGTAGGAAATGTTCTCGTATGCTTTGCTGTCCTGAGGAACGCCTACATGCGCACTGTGACCAATGTCTTCCTGGTGAACCTCGCTGTTGGAGACTTCTTCGTGATTCTCTTGTGCATGCCACCAACTCTGGTGGAGGACATTCGAGAGACCTGGTATTTCGGACGGCCGATTTGTAAGATTGCCAAGTATTGCCAGGTGAGTTTACAGATAATTATTTTTTAGGCGTGGGTGTAGTTATCAATATTAAACATATTGCATCGTAAAAATCTTAAAATTAATGCAGTGATATATCAGACTTTTATGCATAATAATTGTCTAATTTGTTTCATGTTTACCCAAATATTGTAAAATATTTACATTTTAAAAGTAAAAAAATTAGAATTAAGTTTGCTTTTTGAACTTTTCCAATAATTGTGTCAGGATGATTAACTCATTTAGTAGATCATTTGATTAAGATGTGATGGTGATGGGCTCGAATGCCAATTCGGTAGAATTTTAATTCCCACGTCCTTGCAATGAAAATGTGTCAGCCTAGTGATTTGCAGCATGAAAGTCTCTGGGAATAGTAAAAAATAATATCTGACGAATTGATTATATATATCTTGAATATTTTATTTCTTTATTTAACTTTAATTTTAATTATTTATGTTTAATATTTTAAATTTTGATTAGAAATATATAAGTAATGAAAAGTACCTATTAAGAAATTATATTATGAGCAATGATTTGAATATAAAAAATCGTTATTTACTAAATAGATCTAACTATAAACTAAATTGAAAGAGATATTATGTTTGCTGTATGCTATTTGCTGTTCTGCAATCCTGTAATAGAAGTGAAATCCGTTTCGGCTAATTGATAAATAATTAAAAGAAATAAAGGAAATGTGTTAATTATATTTAACACCATAGGCGAATTAAAATATGCACTCATTTTAGAATGTGATCAAATAAAAAAATAACAATAATTAAAAGAAAGGGCTTAGCTATGAGTTATAAGAAATTCAGACTATGTTAGTTTATTATTTATTTAGTTAGTTAGTTAAATTCAAAAATAAAAAGGAAAAATAAGTTGTACTCAATATTATAATCACGTACCTATATTTCAGTACATATTATGTTCAAATACGTATCAAGTATAATTTTTATATAATAAAAAATTAAATTATACATGTCTATTCATATATAAATACAATTAATAATATCAAATATAAAAGTAAAGAAAGCACTTGCTGCAATAACTTTGGTGTATTTAACTACACATTTTCGAGGTTAAATACACCAAATATATTGCAGCAAGCGCTTTCTTTACTTCTATATATTTTTAAATCTAATGTTGCACACAGCGAAACATTGATTTAATAAGTTAACAATTCTTATAGTTAAATGTGTTCATACACTAGAATTTCTTATAATAGAGCTATGTTATGGAAAATGTTAATGTCATAATAGTTTTCAATAGAGTGGAAATATTGACAATGAAATTCTAATCATAAGAACCAAAATATTAAAACACTTTTACCGTACTTTATAAATGTTTTCTATCTGAATAAAAATAATCTGAATATTAGCTTACAATAATAATATATAATTTAAATGAGTATAAATATATTTAAAAAGTATATTATGCGTGTTTATTAGATTCATTTATGTATTGCTTATTAAATGAAATCTATACTATAAAGGTATACTGTTATACTATACTATATTATTAATAATATTTTTCTTTACAGCGTAGCTAACCTATTTTGATAGGAGGGGCAGTTTCTACTTGATGGGCCCAAAAAATGGATTGATAAGCGAAATAAAAACGTAAAAATTCTAATAATATACTTAACACTATTTAGTGTGTGGATAAAAAGAAGTATAAATTATGTGTTAACATCAGTATGTCAGAATGAAATGAGAGATGTAAAACTGATTTTAAGACAAAAGCCACCTCCAGTTTGACTTTATCTTGTAAATATTCATTAGTTTTTGTAATGTAATGTACTCGACTGTGGAGAAGTAGCATCACCAGGCCACTGAGTCGCAGAGATTGTGTCCACAATTTCGAATGGCTCAGAGTTGAAAAGAATCTCTTGGAAGATATATACTTCCAAGAGGAATTGTGAGTAATGTGGGGATTATCATATGAATGGCAAGAAAACTGTTATGGTAACATTCAGAGAAAATTTTGGTTTATACTGAACAAGTACAGTGGTCAACATTCTGGACCACATTTGACATCTAAATTGATGAAATAAGGAAGACATTTATGGTAAATTACCAGGATTTATGCAATTGAGTTAGAGGGGGTGGATTATATTGTATGGACCCATTTTATATTGTTGGTTGACCTTTTATATTGTTGGAGGCCCTTCTCATAATTATTTTTGGCTTGTTAGGGGCTCCTTTCATATATACTGATGGGAGGCTCAACTTTATTCTAGGGACCATTTATGGATTACTATTTTCTTTCTCGTAGAGGAATTTCCCATATTATTAAGTTTCCTCTTGAGGGCTCAGACCTCTACAGTGAAAAAGCTTCCGGCGTCGAAGTTAGGTTCACATTTTCAATTACTTTCTGAGGCCCTCTATTAATACATTAGGGACCCTATTTTAAAAATTCTATAAGGAGGGAGCAGTAACTCCCATTGCTTCACCCCTCCTCCATAGCTACGGCCCCGATAGTTATAAGCAATAAAAGATATATGTGTTTGTATGTCGCATATATGTATACAAAACAATAGTTACAATTAAAGAACATTCATTATAAATTTAAAATAAATTACTTTTGCCAGAAATATAATGACGAAAATTTAATTTAAATGATTTGTTACTTTCACTATTTAATATGTTTATCCCAATATTTATATTAAAAACTTTAAGGAATGTATCGTGTCAATGTCTTTATCAATAATTGGCTTTAAAGAGTGACAGATATATTTTGTTTAGACTGATAATTCTTAATAGTTAAATCATTGGTAATTGCGTGCATAAAGCTATTTAATCAGAAGGTTTAAAAGCATACCAATTAAAGGACATTATTAAATTTGTTTCGTCGTTAGCTATTATTTCAGAAAAAAATAACAAATACCGGAAACATATATACGTACATATATAGTGATTAAAAGTATTATTTATTAAAATATTGTAGTTATATATTTTTATATATTATACGAAAAACTATCTTGTATGTTGGAATATTCTGTTTTTCGTATTTGTCAGAAAAAGTTTCACACAAAAATATGTGTACCAATCAGCGAAATACTAATTATTTAAATTTGTAATTATGTACATATAACAAGAAAAAAATATCAAAATAAAGGTTCAACCTTCTCCTCCTAAACATATAAAGTTCATACTTTGGTGATTTGGTAATCCATCGACATATTAAACATTTACATATATAGTGTTCGCTTGTATAAATAGTTTTATTTGCCATATTTATAAACAGTAAGGTTAGTTTAACGTATATGTATATAATATAGCACAATCAATCATCTCGAAAGCTTAATCAACAAATCCTGGAATTCAATAAAATGAAGTAAAAAAGAAAGTTGAAAAACCTCTTGCCGCGCTTTATGTTGCAAAAAATTTACTTATTATACACAAGATTCGTACACGCAAGCATTTACTCATGCCGTCAGGAGGAGGCTGTTCTGGTTAACTCTGTAGAAGTGGAATCGTTTGAGAAGAACGGGCTTGTTTGTGTTTGTTCATGGTAATATTTACATAATATCAGTTAAAGATAGCCTAGAAACTTCTCGTACCAGATCTGGCTCTTTCTCATGAGAAAAGCGGCGAAGAGAATAGAAAAATAGATCGCGATTTGCGCATTTATTTACCAAATCAAACCAAAACTAAATTGAAATTCAAATCATGACGCTTTAAAGACAACAATTTGCAAATAATAAATGTCGAATGCACACTTCACTATAACAGTCAGTTGAGTGTACATACAGCTGTCAGCTAGTGATGTGTGGTCACAACACTTCGATGTCTTTGGAAACTGATTTATAATGTATATTGATTGGTACCATATATATCTACACATTTATGTACTTATACGTAAGTTTAGCACTAGTCAAGAGAGCAGTGCTAGTACTACATACTGATTATATTATTTGTGAGAAAGATAGGGGTAGGTATGACTGTAGACAAGAGAGTAAGCATATACGAGAATATTTACAGAAATGGTAGAGTTTGGGATGGGACATTTAATCTTTTCTCTGAATGCATATTACTACCTACATATGGCGGAAATCGATTTATTTAGTTAAATAGTGGAAGTGTTTCATGGTGAATTCTCAGAATAGGAAACTTGGCTGATTATTAGATATTTAAGTAAAAAAATAATATTTTTTACACCTTTAGATCTATTTCGTAGAGTTATATTTTATACTAATATTCATATATATTATATTTTTATACCGTGTAATTGTATATTAAAATAACCGATTATATTATTATTATTATTATTTAATTTAACCACAATATCTGTAATAAATACAATCAAAGTGGGAAAAGAGAGATAGAACATATATGATTATTAATAGGTTGTATCAGATTTTTTATTCGATTAATAGTTTTATTCTATATTAATCTACATAATAGATTTAATTATAAGTAGGAAACCAATTTAATGTTAAATTATGCTTAACAAAAAATAACGCATAACATTGTATTTTGATATAATAAGTATGATTAAGATACTTACTTTTTAAATAGTTAACTTAGTGTAATAAAAAGATTATATTAGACTGAATTAAGTTGTTTAGTTGGAAAGATGGTAGATTTAAAGAAGAAAACATGAATCTTGTTTTTTAAACAATTGAAAGGAGACATTTAAAATTTTTTTAGATTTTATAATATATGTCTATTACTTTTATTATTGTATATACTCGTACGCTCATGGTAATACAAGTTATGAAACTAATTTCAAGTTAGAAAACTGAAAACATGCAGACAACGTGTATAATAGCAAGAACAAATCAAAGTTAAATGTATATAAATAAATACCAAAGAAAGATTCCAATAAATGAATATATGAAGGGTAGCTAAATATATGTAACTATAGTTCACGTTTCCCGTGAAAGAATTTTATTTTAATTATATCGTTTCATTTTAAAGCTCTATTGTATATCTAGGCATGGTCCTCTATCTCATTTTCAAAATTCAGAAATTATACAGTGGAATAGGAAGCAATACAATAACTATGTCATCTATAGGAGATTCAATGGATGCCCATTGCATGTTAAGTAAATATCAAATTCAGCTAAATGGGAGTTGAGTGAAATTAGGCAAGTTATATAGTTTTATTGCCCATTAAATAATCTAAGATCAAAGACCGAAAATCAATAGAAGTGTAATAGTGGTGCAATAGAGGGCCCGAGGATTAAATGGGTTAGGTATACATACGTATTCTACGGAGCTCTTTGATATGTTTGTCTAACTTAGTATGTGTTTAAATAATAAATAACGAATACTACAAATGATTGAAACAAAATTATAAAATACAATTTTTATATTTAACCAATTAACTATACATTCTATCACAGCTAATATTTTAAACTAGATAAACAATATTAAAGTCTGCGCATTCGGGAAAGTCAACTATCCAGCAATTATCTGCTCTGTGATGTTTCTGCCGCTAAATGTAGACAACAAACATTTCTTATTTTCTAAATATATATCCATATGAAGTAAAAAGATGTAATTTCGAAGATTATATATGTTAATATGCAATATATTAAAATAGTAAATATGATTGGAAATATTTCTGTTTATAAATTGATTTCACTTGTTTGCGCAATACAAATAGCCCTTTGGTCAAAACTGACAGAAGAATAGATAAAACAATTGATTCTCCTATATACTTAGTTTCAGTATACCATGATTGATTTCGTTTCTCTTTCCGTGTGTTAGTTTATTAAAATTCGTTGAAATATTAGATACGTACTTCTTTCAATTATGAATAGTTCAAGTTAATTTAATTTTTATTTTTTATTCATTTAGTCATTGATATGTAGTGTATTATAGTGTATGTTGTTTCAAATAAACAACCTTTAATTTATTTCATTTCATTTTATGTGGAACTTCAATTCAGGGACCGATACATTAATTAATATAGTTATCGTATTTCAAATATTTTTTTGTTTGAAAATAGTTGAAGAATACTATTAATTGTTAATGATTTCGCAATTGCTTAGATGTCTTAAATTTTTGTTTTATTAATCTAAAATATTTTTATAATCTTATTGATTATGTCACCATATTTTTTCTATATGTTGATAATAGTCTATTATGCATATATTTTACAAATTAAAAGTTAAATGTATAATTATTTTCGTAACAATATGGAATACTACATACACCAAATACAATCTCAAACCTATTACGCCATTAAAAATGATTATAGTTCACATGTCCGACGTAATAAATAAAGTGTATGTAAATGTAAAAATTTAAATTGATGTCAAAATCTCTAATCCTAAAATCACATGGATAGTAAAATTACTAGATATTACTAAAAAATATGTATATGTATATTAATCTTAATTATATTATATTTACTGCCTAATATATATAAGCTGTACACAAAGTCACACACCACATGGAAAAAGTATAGAGATAATGCATTATTAGTATAGCTATAATTAAAAAAAAATTTAATTTCGCTCTAAACTTTTATTTGTTTCAATTAAAAAAATTGAAAATTAATAGAATTGAAAAAAATTATCTACAGCTTAGGAAAGAAAGCATTACGTTTGTTAATTTGTGAGTGACAATGTTGGCATAGGAAGAATGTGTCAAGATAACTTATTGTGCGAACGTGAGAATTGGTCACAGAGAGCGATGGCTAATGAATTTAACAGACACAGAACAGTCATTTGATGACTGCAGACATTTGGAACAACTGAATCGATAGTCGGTCTGCCACCATCAAGACGTCCAGTTAAATTATCTGACGTCTATGATACAATATTAGCAAAATTTTACGCCATTCTAAAAAAGTTTTGAGCTGAATACGCCTAAAAGTAGATATACTATTTACATACACAGAAGAAAGAGAATTTCCATACATACAGGTAAGCTGCAGATTCTGCATCTTCTTCCTAAAAATGATCCTGACCGCAGAGGAACAGTAAAGTGGGCTCCCAGATTGCAAGATCTAAATCCACTCGACTTTGCATTGTTAGGTTATCTTAAGTCTTTAATATACCGAGTGAAGATTCGTAATTTATAACATCTACAAAAGCAAATTGTGGAAAAGTTTCATAGCATTGAAACCGGCGATATGCTGTACTATCGTGGTAACTAACATGATGATATGTCTCTAAAATTGATTGAGCGGGGAGGTAATCATATTGAATACATTTAATGACGTTTACTTGTTATTTGTGTTTCTAAGACATATTTTTCACGTTGATATTACAATATTTAGTATGTTTTCATTTTGTGCGCTATTTGTATTCAAACTATACATTTGGCGTATGGTGCGTGACTTTTCGGATGTATATATTATATATTATTATATCAATACAAATAAAGTTTATAAAACATAAGATATTCACAATTTAATTTGAAGGAAATTATTATGAAAATATTGTTTTTAAAAATATTTATCTAATCGATTGATATTGAATGTTTCAATAGCTATAATAGCTGTTATTGTTTGATACAAGTTCAAATACAAAAGGGCTTATTATTTGAGTTGTTGGAAAACATAATATGGCCTATTTTAAAAATATGTTAACAATATTTATTGGTGATATTGGTTCAAGTGTTGGATTCAATCATAATTTAATCCTTCTAAGAATTACTGGCTTTTTTCTTAATTCTAATACGAAGTTCTAGTTATTAACTTTAATAATATGTTTTACTTACCGTATTGTTTTAGGAGATTGTGTAATACTATCCTATTTAATTTCTTATCTTTTCCATATCTTTATTAATTACAAAAAGTTGTATAAACTAAAAAATGATAACTTCTATATAATCTACATATTATGCAACTTTTATTTCCTTGATTTCAACTATAATAAAGTATTTCAAAGTATAGATGTAGTTGAAAACACTTGGAGCAAAAGTTGTGGTATTTATTTTGATAAATCGTCGCCTTTGTCTTGTTTATGACATAGGAAAATTTGTCAAGAATAAAGTGTCTCTCTTTTAAACTTCAATTTAAAATTATATAGCTGTTTATTCGAATTAGATTATTTAATTTATACTATTTATTAGACTATTAAACTTTCTTATTAAGTGAATAATGCATTACTCCTCAGATTAAGGCCAAAAATGTCTTAAAACTTAGAGTATTATTAAATAGGAAATAATTCACATTGAAACCAACGTGGATCCACGCGTCAAATTCACAAAAAATAATAAAAACACCCGTTTTGATTCGCCATTTCACGCGCGAGCCAAGCCGTGTTCAGTTTCGATAGGGCTTAAACAGTATATCTGATTGATTTTCAAATTTGTATTGAATTACACATTTTATTTAATATTGATAAATTATGATTAACTATCATTCTATATTTATACATTTACGATATTAGTTTTTGTTGATTTATGTTTTGTGCTTGTTCACCGACTCAAACGTGCGCGAATTATCTGTATGATGGTGATCATCATCAAGTTTTAATTCATGTACAACGAGCAGCACTATAACTAATATAGTTGAACTTTAGTTCGACATATTATAACAGCAACATTTTTTGGCGAATAAAATGAAAAGTATGCAGATATATTGAAAGAAATGATATGCAATTCAAGTTAAATGCATTAAAAACACATACATGTGGCAGAAAAGAAAGAAATACTTGTTACATATCTTGCAGAACAAGTGTACTTTCAGAACAATTGTACTTCTTATGAATAAAAAGCTTGAAGTTTATATGATTTTATTTCAAAGTTAGAGAAGGAATAATTTTTTAACTCGATAAAAAATGGTCTATCGACGGTTGACATTTCCGTGAAATCTGATCAACTTGCGAATTTGTGTGTAAATGGTTTTTATGTGCTTTCGGCGTTGCATTCTACCTACTCCTCTTTCCTTCCATTCCACAAATATATTAACAGAGATGCGACGTCTTCAAGTCTTTATTCGCTATCGTTAAAATTTCAAAATATGATTTTTTAGTATTAAATATAGGTGTTGAGTGAACATTAATGAGGCAGCTATTAATTCCGATGTAGAATAAGTTAATTGTACTTTATTTTCTCTTTCTCTAAATCGAAGGTTTGTATAAAATGTATATTATATTTCAAGGAAAACGGTCGAACTATAGCGTTTTTATTTGTTTATATAATAAATAATTTATGTGCGAATATGTCTTCGTTATTTTAAACCTATGTCTTTATATATTATAACTATCCTATTATTTTGTATACATATTTGTATACTAAAATAATAATAAATAGTACAAAATAAATTTATATTAGAATAGTATGATCATATATATATATAATTATAATAATTATGATATAAGCAAAAAATTATTATATGTTCAGATCATTACAATTTACTATAATAAGTATTCATTAATTTATTGTCTGTTTTTCATTTGGCTATTACAATTAAACATATTTTATATAAAATAATGTTTTATTTTGTTTTTCTCAAAAGTTTTCAATTATTGCACTTCAGTAGGTACACTTAATTTCTATGGTTTTTCTACTAAACTCATTTATTAATAAACTATATATACATATTATATAGCGTATATACAAAATATTTCATTTAATTAAAAATAAATTTTCGTTTTTAAAGTTATAAAAATAAAGTAAAAAATAATTTTAAATTAAAAACACAATTCTGGCATTTTTAAATTGAAATTGTATCTAGTAGTTATATAAATGTTATAGAGATTAAATGAAACCTTTCAACACTTAGCAATTAAAACTAGGGAATTTTTGACCACAAGGCTGTTTCCCTAATATGACTTAGATGGCTTGAGTACAGATCATGAATGTTGACTGAATAATTATAATTTTATGAATTTATTTCGTGTGATAGTGTGGTATTGACTTGCCGATTGGGCTAGTAAAGTCTTCCTTACCAATCGAGTGAACTCATGTGGTCAAGTGGTTATAGTGTTTGCACTGTAATCGTGAGTACCCCGATTAAACACTCTGCATGTCACTGATGAGTTTCGGTATTTGAATTTGTGACGATTTGCAAAATTTGTCAATTGTAAGAATTACAATTAAATAAATGACTTATCATCGAATTTATGCAATTTGCATAGCGTTCTTTTATTTTATATTTTTGAATCTAAAAATAATTAAAATATATCTAAGCATTAAAATGTTAAAATATTAAAATGGAAACTTATACGTACGAGATAAACAATGCACTAAATAGAGAATGATATTTTCTGAAATATTTCATGTAATTGAAAAATATTTAATATTATAAAAATGGGATTATGAATAAAAATGCTAGTGAAACCCTAAATATATTAATATATCTTAAAATATGTGTGAATATATATATCATAATTATAGGCGCTCAATTAACAAATTTATTGTAAAATGCTCAACATTTGTCTCAAGATATTTAATTCGAATAAAGGTTATTAGTCTAAAATCCATGCTACTAAAATTTTGCATAAAACATTATTTGAAATTTTAAAACATACGTTATTTTTCATATACAATTATCATTATGTATATATGTATGAATTAAAAACTAAGATTAAGAGATTAATTCATTTATATAAAATTTAATGTTATGTTTCAAAAAGTTTTAATACTCTTCAAATTTTTTTAAATCGTTTTTAACCAAATTCATAGGAATTTATAAATTTGTACAGAGGAACCATTTTCTTAATTACAATTTTTGCATTGCTGTTAATGTGTTTCGATTGTTTTTTAGAGTTTTATATATTATTTTAAAATGAGTCTGAAATATATTTATATATATTTTGACATAATTTTTATCTTAATAATATCCCTTTTTAGTCTTAACAATTGCAGTCTTTTAGATTGTTTACGTCAGATGATTCGCAAAATCTGACAAATTATTTTTTTCTGTCAAGATGTTCACGCGCTATATGAGGTAGCTTTTTTCCTCGATTAAATATTCTGAAGCTTCATAAAAATCTTTAATCCATCGCACAACCACTGTCTCTTATTAATCATGCATTGTAGCGTCATGATCGTTTTAGAAAAGCGTTGCTTCTACCTAGCTTTGAATGTTTTTATCCGTTCTTATCACACAAGCTTTCGCCAATACAATGAATAGGCCAATTGAATCTACAATCCAATCTAAATATATGGTGCTTCATATTATTACACAATATAATAATTTCTATATCATTTCAAGAAGAAGCCTAGTCCGATGCTTCCTTTATATCTACTGCCCTTGATAATACAATATCGAAAAATGTCAGGTCACGAATACCTATTTATTTTGTCTTAATAACGACATCGTTTTCTCAATGTTATTGTTTCATATTAAACAAAATAATGCTTATTATGTTTTGCAATTTTATTTTGAAATAAAAAATGTTTGCAATTAAATTATTATTTAGAAATTTAAATATATGCTATACAATATCCGATATTCTTGTTGTTTAATGATAAGTCCTCAAAATAGTCCTCACTGAAGATAATTTGATTATTTTAATTTAAAATAAAAAATATGATATTTGATATATTAAATTATGAATAATTTTGTCGTTTAAAAATAGAAAATTCTAGAATGCATTACAATATACCTGTTGTGTAAGATATGTTTGTGTGTTTGTTTTTATTGAATAGAATAACCGCGTCGAAGTTAACTGTACAAAAAGATAATACAGCCATTATTATGATAGAATTATAATATGCAATTTTTAAGTATAAATTTAAATGTTATATTTTTATATAATTATAAAAATATTTATATTAAATATATTTATTATGGTATTTTATAAATATTATTTATTGATTTAATATTAATATTATATTACAAAATTAATTTAATATAAATTTAAAGCCCTTAAAGCCTTTAAGCCTCGCTGGTATAGACAGGGATCGATAATAGTGAGGATAATTTAATTTGACAAAATGACCTTAAATACTAATTCGTTATTATACTTATATCATTCATGTTGGATGATATAAATTACTCAGAATGCACATATTAAATAGTTATATTTAGATAATACTCCTGTGAAATAATTATGATGACAACACAACAAATGATAATATAAATTATGTTTCTGAATATATTTATATTATATATACATGATATAATATAAACTGTTGAATTTTTTCTATTAATGTCAGTGATTTCCCTTTATATCGTTAATATCTATATATCTATATATGCCTCTTCTCCGTGCATTAATACGGTAAGAGACCCTTTAAAGAAGAGTCCTAATATCATTGATCTTTTCTAATGAAATAATAAGATGTATACATATATATAGAATATAGAATACAGGATATAAGTATATGTTACTATTAAGTGAGTGTACATTTTTATCATAAACGTTATAAAAACATACTAATAAGCTATTTCAAATGTTATCGCTTACAAAAACCATCACGGTTTTATTTTTATGCACTTGTCATGTCTTTTTATCAACAGATTTCTCAACATATATATTTTTCCCTTTACTTTTAATATATGTATGACTTTTTATTATTATAGCTACTTCAATTGGCTTTTAAATACTCATTATTGTCAATATTATCATAAGATTAAATAGTGAACGTAACAAATATAAAGTGAACATGTCGGGAAAATGCAGTCTCTTTGATAAGTTGGCAGTTATAGTCTGCAGGAACATTAATGTCCCGTTTCGCTTCTAACTTTTCCTGCTTAGCATGTCCATTTTCGATATATTATACACATTTACTTTCTATTAAAAATACATTTTATGTTTACAAATTTATTCATGAATGTATTCATGTATTATACTAAAAAATATTCAGCAAAATTGAAATATACAGTTGAAGTCTAAAAGGCTTTTAAAAATGTGTTTCATAAACAATTCATATTTGTTTCGACAATATTTAGCGGTTTATTAAGCATTCATCTGTATTTCGCAAACATTTAAAAATATATTTCAATATTTTAAATACATAATAGCATAATCTATTTTATAGTATTGTATTGAATTTCTATATTTATGAAAAATGACATGAAAAGTGACTGTTATTAAATTTAAAATTGCAGTCTTTAGAAATTTCATAACCACTTTTTCGTTGTTTTTTTGCACCATTCATATCGGAATTTTCGCATAAGAACTTTTATTTACTATATTTTCAAATGTTATCAAGTAATTAAAAAATGATTATTTAAAAATAAAAACAAATAACATATATATGTATATCAATAAAATATAACAAATATATCAAATGCATATTTCAAATTATAATAAATGAATAAGTATTCAAAGAATTAACTAAAAACGATGAAAAACATGTAATCTCATTTAATCAATCGATATAATTATCAAAACGCTGTAGCGCAAATCAGATTGCTAAAACCAGGAGTATGTACCGGGATTCGAACATGCCACTTTCGGGTTTGAAGGCAGGAGTCCTACCCACTTGGCTACCACTCTCCTTAAAACTCTGTAAGATTGCATTCTTATACCGCTTAGTATGCAGCTGGCATGCTACACACATATTTCCTGCGTAGGACGTACGTAAGATTTAAACAAATATCAGTTATTGTCTTATATTCACCAATTCACAATTGTTCTTGGTTGATGACGAATTTATATTTATCTTGTATTTTTAGTTTTATTTGAAGAAAAGTAATATTATATTACATTTAGTATTAACTATTGTTTTTCATTTTTATAAATTATGTTATAGAACTTTATATCAGGTAAATATTAAAAAATTGGTTAATATTTGTATGGATTATTTGTCATATTTAGACACATGAAGTAATATTAATATAGTGTAGTAAGTAAATTATTTTAATTGTAAAAAAATATAGCACAATTTATGAAAATACTATACCATGCAATATCAGTGAAAAATAATTGTAGAATTTAGTCAATGGATTACTGGGATTTAGGTCAGGTTTATAAGTATAATTACTTGTAAAAGAAAAGCATACATCAGTCACGCTTGGAAGATAATTAATCTCTAAATAAGCTTTGTCAATAATATTTAAACAAATAATTGTAATAATAGAACTTAATATACATTTACTTCTGAAGATATTAGTTTTTCTATTATTTCTCTTTTATTTATGTTTCGCAATTAATCTAGGGAAAAATGGCGGACAATTATAAGTAGGTATATTTATATATATATATGAGAACGGCTAACTGTTTTCTTAACATTCTAATATAGGCTAGTTTCTTCTGTTCTACCATATTCGTGTGCACAATATAATTAAACATGCCGTCTAGACGTACATTCATACTATCTTAACTGTACGCAAGAATATATATTTCTTAAAGTGATTGTGGAGAATTAGTTAAGCAAATATGCACTTTCAACAAGTGTTAATGTCAATACTATAGTTAACTAGCATTGAACATTAGTCGTGGGTAAGTTATTTAAAAGGGCAAGGCTATGATAGTATATTTAGTATTTCGAATGCATATATTATATAATGTTTCACAATTTAAGTAAGCATTTGTTAGAGAACATGGAAATGTAGGTGAAAAGTATAACTCATACGGAGTGAAAATGAATACATTCGAATAATCAATTTGTCTTCAGAATCTTCGAGATCCTCATATAAAACAACGGCTTCACAAAAAACATAATTTAACTCCGACGTTTAAACGCTCTGAATATAATTATTATTCTTTTATATGTGATTTATCAAATTTATCAAATTTTAATTATTGACGGCTTCACAAAAAGCGTCATTTAACTGCGACACTTAAACCCTCTGGATATATTTATGCTTCTTTTATATAAGATTTATCATATTTGAAAATTGTAAAAAGTTAATTTTTTTAATACATTTTATTGATAAATTCTTTAAGCATCTATTTTGAGATATTTTAAATTAAACAAATATGTACGTATATTTTCTTGTAATACGAGAAACATATTCATTTGTATTATGTTATTAGAATATATTAATATATGTATATTAAGAAATTATATAGTAATTTAAATACATATATTTGATATTGTAAACATTACAATTTGTTATTTATTTAAAAGTATGTATGTATACTCGTATATGTTTATGTTTTAAAACACAATGAATTTTGTATACAACATTTTTGTTGTTTAATAAGCAGCGCATATATATTAACCTACAGTTAAGTTCCGATAAAATATGTTTCCCTTATATTATTCAATTTTTTTTATAAATAGTATACTCGAAATAACTAATTGAACCATGCAATCATTGTAATTGTAATTATAATTTATTCACCCACTAACAGTGGATTATTGTTTAATACCCAGTGATTTATTTTTCGTTATGTTAGGAGAAAATCAT
>JAYRBW010099992.1:0-19711 GCA_036023295.1 Invenusta paracnida
TATACCTATAACGCATTTAAATAAGGTTTTGACTTCTATAGAAAACAACAATAAAGTTAAAAACAGTATACTATAAACCAATTTAAATTCTACTACTAGAAAGTAGTAAAAAAATATTAATTTATAATGTATCTATCTATATATTTAATTTTTTTTAAATTTTTTATTTCTATATTTCTATTTAAGTTGAAAAGTAGTATACAAACTAATATGTTTAAAGTAAGGAAGAATTTAAAAGCAATTAGAAGACTGAGAGAATATATTAAATATAATGTAGTCAATAGAAAACAACATTTTAGTCCCTAAAATTAATTAGCCCACAAGAATAAAGTGAGTGAACTAAGTTACCAAGAAATCACTGTTAATGGCATAAGCAATTGTCGAAATTGATCAATTTAACCGACTATAAAGATGAGAAGATTATAATAAGACCTTCGGACCTGAAAATTTCATAAAGTAAATATGTGCTGAAAGGGCGTAACATTTAAATCAATCAATTATGAAATTCAATCGATACACCGCTATCGGATTAAAAGTTATTAAAGTTAAACAACTGTTCTTTTTATAAAAAACTGTGGAACTAATATGAAATGTGTGCAGCTTCCAAAATACAATTACACAGCAGGAAGAAAGCTCAGGATTACACCAGGGAATTTATTGGGGTCAAATCCGACGGTGCTGATTGTAAAGCAATTAATTGGGAAGCTCCTCCGGTCCAGAAGAAAGGGCCTTTTAGTGACCTGGCCACAGTGACCCCGACTGGCAGAGCCACATCTTCATTGTAGACGATGTTGTCAAAGATCCGCATCTTCACGTCCAGCTGTCCTCGACCGGCTCCTTGAAGCATCACTGAGATCATCGCCCCACCGAGAGAAGCCGGAAGAAGGACAGCTGCCCCGTGGATGCAGATGGTCTTCCACGAGGCCAGATGTTGAGAAAAGGACCAATAAGAGCTGGGATGGAATCTCCAGGTCCCGTTTGTATCGGCCATTGTGACAGTCATGTTTGGGGTAGTAGGGGTCCGGGCTCCAGACCATGGCCAACATTTCTTGGCATCAAGAGGAGCAGAAGCAGAACCTGTCTGTTGAAAATATTGAGGCGCTTAAAAACGATTTGAGTGGAAGTAATGATTTAATTGAAAATCGATGCAAATCGACCAGTTGGATTTAAATATGTAAATGGAAGTTTTATGAAATTAAAAATTGTGATTTTATTTACCTTCCAAAATACGATGTTTCATGCCTTTGTTCAATTACGTTCATAATTTTAAGTAATTACTTATTTATGATACATAGTATATACAATCGATAACAATAACTTAGTATTTGTAGTTCTTTTGCAGAAAAGAGAATCCATAAATTTTCATAAGAAATTCTCCAATTAATAAACTATCGACATTATATTCTTGCATATTCATAGACGTTAGGGAAATTATTAATATTGAGTTTCTATAAAAGCTATCGTTGAATGGTTTTAATTTTTGAATTCAGTTATTTATTTAATTTCTTATGGAACTTTATGTGTTCGTTTTGTGTGTGAGTGCAAATAATTTTGGTAATAACTTTTCAATAATAAATCAATTTAATCAATTTGATGAGTTTAACTGACGCTTTCATCTAAAATGTGATTTGACTATACAGCTATACATTACTGACGAGACTAATGCGGAACATTTCGTTTCAATATTAAAACTGGACTGATGATGTTCCAACTTTAATTTTAACAAACCTATCTGATCACGTATAACCTGATATTATTATAGATCAACAACTTACTTGGTGTCGGTGGTGGTGGAGCGTAGAAGAGCACTGACGTAGTGACGTCTGTAAAATGAAGAAAATACTCTTTAAGGAAGATGCGTAGAGTTTAAATAAATAAACATACACCAACTATAAAGCTAGCTTTAGAAGGAAAATATCATCATTTAGACGATTTCGATCAATTTGGCTCCATCGAAGATAACATTTAGATAGCGCTGACAATTTTCGATTCCCAAAATTTCGATCTATCTAAACATTTACTGTGTTTAAAAGGTCATATTACGATCTTCTCAAATATTTCTTGGTGTTTGTATATTATAATACGTTAATTGATTTTCGAAATAATGGAGTTTAAGTTAACGTTTATTAAGGTTAATTACATTTAACAGAAAAGATTGCCAATCGCAGACCTAATTGCCTTTTAGTTTTCATTGGCTATAGTTTACTGCGTTCTGATTGGTTGGTGGTTTGATTGGGGAGTTGTGGTTTATGCCCCTTAACTCACACGTTCAAGCCCAGGTTTGATGATCTTATCTTATTTTTAATGTGCAACAAATATTATCAAAACAATGATGAATATTTGGTTTTGTATATTTTTCTTGATGAATTAATAGTTAAGCTGAAGAAGTAGAGTGAAGAGGGATTGATTACATGTTACCGAGTCATGTGATTACTTAATCAACCAATAAGATTTTGTCGTTGGCTGGAAGGAAAATATTTAACAAGTTTAATTTCTGTAAAAAGAATTTAACAAGCCATTTAAAAAAAGCCAAGCCATCGAACTAATCGATAAGGCCATCAAACCAATCAATAAGGCCATCAAACCAATCGATAAGGTCATCAAGCCAATCAATAAGGTCATCAAACCAATCGATAAGGCCATCAAACCAATCGATAAGGTCATCAAGCCAATCGATAAGGTCATCAAGCCAATCGGTACAGTCATCAAACCAATCGATACGGTCATCAATTGCCCGTGTGGACGGGGCAATTGAAGCATTCATTATTGGTCTATGACTAAACCTTATTTCAACCAATCTAATCTAAACCAAAGTGTTATGGAATACTACTACGATCGATCCCTCTAACTCCAAGTAGCATCATAAAGATATACCTGCATTATACTAACACGGCTAAAGCACATATGTATCGATTAATAAGGCGAAATTAGACTTAAAATGCCTCGCTGTGCTATACTTTGATAATGTTCGATAATCAAGCATGGCCTGCAACAACCAGAGAGCTATAAATATAGTAGAAGCGACACACTGAAGGTAGAAGAAGCCAATTGACTTACGATGAATTTGTCCAATTAATTAAGTAGATAAAATCCTTTGATTACAAAAACGTGCCAATAATGTCCATATTTAACTTCGCGAATAGTTTGAATGTTTTTCCTTCTGCAAAATTAACTGCTTCAATGCTTTAATGCTAAGTAATTTATACTGGAGTATTACTATTTCAGTAATTATAGAGTAAATTTGTTGTATTAGTATTGTTTGTTTGCTTTGTCATAAAGTATAAAAGAGAAATATTCCAAAGAATTGTTGTTCCGTCTAATGTTTGCCAATTTAATTCCATCATTCTATTAATAAATAAAATATATTTAAAGTTTTTATTAGCAAACATTGAAGTTTTGTCACATGCAATTCAGCATCTAAGCCTCTTATAGTTTAGTATTACATCCGGTTTAATCAATCGTTGTTCCGGATTGGCGTTGGCCACTTGTATTCATAGCAACGCTCCCCAAATGGAATACTGAAATACTTGCAATGTGTTTATTTAATATCGAATTTCGAAGCTACATATATGTAATGATTAAGTGTCAATTGAATAATAATTCGAGCTAAGTCAAAACTTTATATTTTATAGACTGATATTTAGTTGGTTGGCTTTCTGAATACGAAATTTGTTTAAATAAAAATAATACAATCAAATAATGCCTCTATATAAAAAAACTCTAAAAATTGAATAAAAGGTAAAGGTATACTGCTATAAAGGATAAATATCGACAACATGACATCCTGTGTAGCTTTTAAGTGGACCAGTTTACTGAATTCTGATTGGTTAATAGTCATGGAGTGCGATTAAACGTTTTACTAACACATGATAGGAAGTTTCATTGCATGTGTGATGTAGTTTTCTGTATTTTGGATGATACTTTGACACCGTAGGCTACTTTTATTTCCCAACTATTAAACAAAGATATCAGCATCAACAATTGCACAAAACATTGAATATGCATCTCGTTCGCAAACCGCACATCGGCCTGTGATAACATTATCCAATCAGAATACAGTAAACTGAAATATTAGACAGAAAAACGTTAACCAATCAGAATACACTAAACTGAAATATTAAAGAGAAAAACGTTAACCAATCAGAATATAGTAAACTGAAATATTAGAGAGCAAAACGTTAACCAATCAGAATACAGTAAACTGAAATATTAGGGAGCAAAACGTTAACCAATCAGAATACAGTAAACTGAAATATTAGAGAGAAAAATAACAGTAATTAATTGCTTTAAGAGTTATTAAAATATTGATTGATTTGATTTATTAAATATTTCTTTTAAAATCACACAATTTTCCTTTTAATTCAAACAGATGTTTAAATTATGATCAAGAAAACTTTATATTGATAGACTGTAATTTTATTGATCGCTATATTGATCGGTAAACTCACCAATCCAGAGTGCTGATAAGCCTTCTTTTTCCGGCGCTTTCGGTTATTGATTAGCTGAAATAAGATCAGTTAAAGCGATTTGTTGATGTGTTGTGGAAGTACAGGTCATTAAAATAATGATAACAATGAATATAGTAATGCCATCTTTAAAGATAACAAATTTATATAAATTATTGAGATTATCACATAAATGTTTTATGAATATCTGGTTGTTAAAATACGAAACCAGTATATCTATATTTGTGTTTATATATTTTATTTCTATGACATCAAATATGTAAAATATTGTTTTAATCTAGGCATAGTCAATTACAAGACATACGTTATCACATAAAAGGGTTTGTGTTAATCTTATATATGGCTTTTATTAAGACAAAACGTACTTCACATTTATAGAAATAATTAACACGTTATAAACTAAATTTATTGTATAAAAGTGTGTCGCATTAAATATTGTAAACAATTTCTAAATTAAGCATCCTTGACAATGTAAATTCAATTTAGTAATGACGAAGTCGGGAAAAAACAAAGAGAGATTATACAATTATCTGTGAAGATGTATTCGTCAGCATTGCAGTGAAAACATCAAAGTCTTTAAGGTAAGCTAAAAGAGAATTGAGTATAAGCTTGGAATTAAAAACTGACTATATACATATACATATATGCTAAAAAGAAACTGTTTATTTTGTCAAGCTTCATCACTGCTTATAGGAGCTAAATATGGGTAAAATTAATGATTTGAAAAGGTTGAAAAGTTAGCCCGCATTCACAGCGGTCTACTTAGTGTAATTTCACAGCAAGCTCAAATGAAATTCGACATGGTCTGGGGCAGCTATAATATCCGATACTATAACAAGGGGGGTTTGTACATATTATGCTCATCAGTTGATACATGTGGTGACACAAAGTTTGCAAAGTGTTTGCAATTATTAATAGAATTATATTAGTTTTAAATGCGCACCTTTTATTATTACAGTGCAGTATTAACTAATGTTTGAGAAGTAATACGAACAATTATGGTTGCATTTTAAACTATCGATTCGAAATCGATTTTTCTAATTTGCTCTAATTGGGATTTCATCCCCGAAAGCCAGCAAATTATTGATTTGTTTTCTTATATATTGATTTTCTTAATGTATTGGGAATAAGCTATATGGTGGCAAAAATAAAATATAATTTAGTTACTCTTCCAGTAAAGTTACTAAGTTGCTGTTGCTAAAAGTTCAAATCATACTATTTCTTTGTGTAAATAAATATATAATATACACATTTTTAATAGCATATTTTTATAGCTTACAGTTATATTGTCTCAGAACATCATTTAAAAATTTTATCAGATAGATTTAAACTTGTAAGCTAAATAATTCATCTGGAAAACGCTTAAAAATATTAAATATGTCACTAAAAATTGAAATTGAAAAGAAGAACGTATATAAATGTTCTTAAATATTATTCGCATTACAGAAAGGCGAGAAATACCCCATTTAAATGCATTCCCATAAGTAGGTTTTGAAATGCCAAATAGGGATCAATTTTCGAAAAGAGACGTTTTTATTCTTACAATGTATAAAACGAGCCAAAAACGGGTTTTGCTACAAATAGTACCTATACTAGTACAAGAATAATTGCTCCATCATATGTTATTGAAGATGCGTGGGTTTAGTCTGGAATACTTATTAAGCAAAGGACTGTAACCTCTTGTCGGTAGCCAATGAGCAATTTAGCAAACGCCGAACTGTCTTCGGAGATTGTTATTGTAGGTAGGTACAGTTATTTATAGCCTTCTGTAGTCAGTTGAATATTGTATATATTTATTTATTTGTAAATCCTTGTATATCCTTATAAGTAGTCAGAAGCCAGGCCTTAATAATACTGCTGAGCAGGACTGGAGATGTGTGTAAGGGGAGTCACATGAAAT
This sequence comes from Invenusta paracnida, assembly GCA_036023295.1. Lineage (NCBI taxonomy): Eukaryota > Metazoa > Platyhelminthes > Proseriata > Coelogynoporidae > Invenusta > Invenusta paracnida. The sequence continues at coordinate 6,367 of JAYRBW010099992.1, forward strand.
TGGCTATATATGTAGGATGGTATGGTTAGTTGCAAGCTAGGTATGTCCAGGTATGATAGATGGCCGTGTATAGTAATTATCATCAAAGCCATTTAGGATAGCGAAAGAATAATAATTTAGGGCGGCCAGTCTTCCTGGCAATCCATTTGTGACGAAATCGATATGGAAACTAATTTAATAAATGCAAATGGGGGTATATATCACAGCACAGCCCCCCCCTCTCACCTTCCTCCCGTTCCTCTGTCCTCTCATCTCATCTCATCTTCGAGCATACTGGATATAACAACCCCTATATGCTGATTTTATTGATACCATAATGCCAGTGTCCTTAGTTTGATGTTAGAGATGACATTTCGATAGCTGCCTTATGAAGGGGATCAAATAGACTAGGCAAAATAGGCTATGCACTTTGGTCCCATATATGCGTGTGTGTGTCATTGTATTTTAGTGTTTTTAAATATTCAATAATATTCAACGAATATATAAAGAATTTATTTCATGTAATATATTAAGTTTCTAAAATATATTTCTGTTAGTACCGTATGTAAGTGCTCTGTTACATATGTATAATATTATGTGGTGTAATTTAAAGTTAATGACATTTTGCGAAGCGTTGTCACTCTTATTATTTTGTTTAACGTTTCCTGTTTTAATAATTTTTTAAATATTTATATGAGTAATACAACACCGCAGCCAACGCTTTATTTTAAATCATAAAAATGGAATAATAAGACTGTAATAGTTACCTACGTTATATTATTCTATAGAAATGGTCTATGTATTTGTTACACTGTTAATCGATTTTTTGTTTAAATCATTAATGTGACCTCAGCTGTTTTTGGGAAAATATACACCTCTAAATCAAAAGGTTATCGATGTATCTAACCAACCCGTAAAGGAAATTATACACCTAATATAGGATAAAATTATTAAAAATCATGGGTTATAATATATATAACGGAAAGAAATAACGGATGTGAAATATTATTGCAATCTGAAATGCTGTCCGGAAATTTTTCCGACAATTTAATAATATTTAAATGTGTAATAATCATCTTCTTAAATACCCTACATGTATTATTATAAACATCTTAAAAGAGATACTTTATTTGACTTCTACGTATTTACTTTTCTTTACTTAAAATTAAATAAATCATATAAGTATAATCTGCCCTACATTATTCGATTATATTGATTTACAATAAACGAAGCAGAAAAATCTTATTGGATAGAGCTATACGTGAACAAGGCACATGTTATGGGTCAGCGGACCTACCTCGAATTTTCTTTCTTCGCCATCAGCACACAAAAGCTCACGAGCTGTCGTCACAAATTCACCAATCAAATCACTGGAAAAGAAGGAGATGAAGACGATCGATATGTAGCGAGAAAAGTGATATTGGTTACTGATTGGTTCTCATGAAAAACAGAACGAAATAGCATTATGACAAGCCAACATTACCCGTCCACGCACGGTCAAGCCAACATTAAGCCGGCTCGGCGTTTGGCTTGGTAGAAATTAAACTTGTTAAATATATAATTGGTTTAAAAATAGAACACGTGATCAATTTGCAAACGTAAGATTGCATCGATTAATCCTATTATTATTATTTTATTGATTATACAAAGGCAGCCTATATTATTTCATCATCAAGCCAGGTTGTCAAGCCGACTTGACCGTGTCGTGTGTACGGGCTAAACAGAAATAGGAAGTAAGACCTTGAGTTTGGAAGAATTTGAGAGAGATTAGAAATTCGACTTACTCAAATTCAGTGTCCTTGTCTTCGCTGAAGTTTAAATGAAAGAATAAATACAATGAGAATAACACTAATGACACTAATGACACGAGAATGACACTAAAATATATACATTTCATGATTATTAATAAGTTATTATTTTTATTGTAAAAACGAAGGATGCAGTACAAAAATACAAAAATCAACCCTATAACTTGAAAAACTCCTCCAACCTAATAATTATTTCGACTAAAAAGAAATGTTTATAATCTAACTAGTTTTAAATCCTCTTTTATTGATGTTTTGAGAAGATTTCCATCTTTTTATTATTATTTTATGGAACTTCAAAGTGTATTCGATCGTAAATTTGGAATGTTTGGATTTTTCTATGACTTGTAACTTATCCCATTGGGCAGTCTATATTATCGACTTTCTAGATCGTATAACTTTAAAAATTCAAAAACCGATCGATTGATTGGTGCACTTCCTGAGATCCTTAATAAAACTTGCTTTCTGTAAATTACACCCGTGTCTATTTTAAGTTCGTTATTACTCAATTTACTCTGAATCACTGTAACTCCGGACATATTGAGATGGATATCGTTTATCAGACAAGTAAGGAATGCAAATCTGACACTTACGGATCGCCATTGGCCCCGTCCCAGTCGTAACATCGAAAGTAGAGCTCCCTAGATTGAGGAGAGGAGAAGAGAAGATGGTGAAATAGGGGATGAACGAGGAATCATTGGAATACGATTAGAAAAATTGAGGCTTTTTTCTGTAAAAATGAACATTCAAAGGTACTAGTTTTCGAGTGGGTGGGAGTAGGAGGTTTGTGAGGGGATACCCTGAACACACTGAAACAACTTTAATCCACTTCTAATTACAAAAAATATCGTTTTTTGAGTTATTTATAAAATTGTAATAATTTCTTCAAATAAGACAACGATACAGTCAAATACATATTTGTGAGTATAAGTTAGCTTTATAATTTGGGTATTTTCTCTTGCTTATATGTTGGAACATTATGTTTTGCATAGACAGTAGTTGAACGCAGTAGTGTACAGTCATTTAATGTATTGATTCATACACCACAAACATATATAGTATACGTAATGTATTATATTTAAAGATATATAAGTTTGATGCCATTCGTCACATACCTAAACATGTTTTATTTAATTTCGATTCAAGATACACATATTAAATCAATGATTAATTATAATAGAAGTACCAATTTAAGAACTTTTAGTTCTCTATTCATAGAAATATCTTGAGCCATTAAACAGCACACCTCAAAAAACAAGATGAGTACCTATACGCCCATTCATTTCATCGAGTTTTCTATGCATAGCCTCGAAATAGGAATCAATATCGATCAATATAATATTATTGAATGTCAAACAAGACTAATATAAAACATGGGGCCTTCAACTTTATTACTTTCTTTAATTGGATTGTTGTTTTAGCCGATTATATTGCTCAACATATGATTAGAAAATGCTATTTTTGAATGTCTAATGGGTCATGTTCAATTTTTTAATTGCACAGCATTCAATTAAGCTAAATTGACCAATCATATCAATTCATTGAGAACATTTAAACGCCTTTATAAGGATAAAATAGAAACAACCAGAAATGGATTGCAATATGCATCGTCAGGCAAAGTAATAATGTCACTTGATAGTGTCCAACAGAATAACAATAACACTTATAATCTTATATATACACTTATAATTAATTATAACACTTTGCACATGCTTCATCTTCCATCCGGATTGTTTGAAATCTTTTAAAGTCGGGCAATTATTCCACCCATATAGGTCGTATTCCTTGTCTTCAAAACTCTACTGTTATTTATAATAATAATACTTGTTCTGTGAACATTGGAGGCACTAAGCGGCACTCATCCACCAGAATTTCCCAACATATAATACAATACAGTACAATATTTAGGACTTCAACGGAATCAGCTATCTGAAGAGATGAAACTGGGAATACTTGAGACAAATTGTAGGGATACTTGAGACAATTAAAACAAGGCTGCTTCATATACTTGCTTATGTTGGTCTGAAATTGCAGACTTAAGTAATATTATGAATGTATATAAAGATATATTAACTCATTCAACTGGCTAACTGCCTTATATAAAGATGTATTTGCTGAATAGGAATTTCTCATGTTTAATTTCACGATACGATAATGGCCATTATTAATATATATTTTTAATATTATTGGAATATTTTAATAATAACTTAATAAAGCAGCTTCAACAATTGGTAGTATATATACTGTCAGACAGAAATATTTAATGTCTCAAAATACAATGCCTAGGTTGCCAAATTCTCAGACTAAATTACTCCTAAATTCTATCCTATTCTTTGTGCCATATAGGTACCTGCCAAAACTTATTTGCAACATTTTGATTTCCGCTTATATTTATAAGTATCAACTTTTTACTAGTATTATATAAAAAGTATTAAAAGCCTCCAATTGCTTTAGATATTATACATATAGAACTGAATAGTATCAAATGATAAACTTTTATCATTACTAAATTTGAGTCTATCCAGCTGCATGCTGATATTAATCAACAATTTCACTATTATCCGGTCGTATCTGTTGTCTGTGATAAATAAAATTGTACCATATTATACATTTGCCACGGATACAGTTTAATACACTTATATTTATCAGAATCGTCAAATATTTCAAAATATGTATCAATGCGTGTCTTGATTTACTCAATATAAAATGACTAAATCGGAGTCAAAGCTATGTCAATGGAATTCTATATTCAATTATTGGAATAGAATATATAATTATGGAGCCCCCCTTAAAACACATAGCAGGAAAATAGACAATTGAAACGGGCTTTAAACTCTTCATATATTTAATATACTCCATATGGAACAATAGCGGGAGGGCTGCTCTGGTAATAATTTCGATTTTAGATCAGATATATAGGTATTAGTGTACGGCGTTCACTGGTAATTCATACCAGGATCGGAGAAGTATGCGCTTAGAAATAATTCACTTATTTAATTAAATTCTTTTCATTTTGATTATTGTACCAAAACACACAAGTAATTAAAAAATATAGTCGCGACTTTAATTTATCATTTGGGTTCATTCAGGAGGTATGATCGACCATTGTTAATCAATAAATAGAATGTAATATACATATATTTGTATTTGTATTTGTATTTACATATTTCAGAACATCGCATAAGTGTATATTTACATAATGAGTATTATATAGAAATATATACAACTAAATCTGAAGAATTCAAAATTAGAATATTCTAATTATAAATTCAAAAATCCCATTTATGACTCCAGACAGAAAGACAATTAATGAAAGTTAATTTTAAATAAATTATATAATTTAAAAAAAGACTGTTAAAACATATTTTGAACAATAATGGTAATTTTCAAAACCAAAAATATCTAAATTGTTTAATAAGATTAAAGAGACAAAAATATAAATGATCTTTTTTCAACATTTTTATAAATCTCATCATTTTTATAAATCTCATCGATTTTTGTAAAAAAGAAATCATATTTTGTATTTATTAACCTCTCATTGACCTTGTTTGGATAAATTATTTTCGGAACAATATTGATCGAACATTAAACACGCAAGAATCGCATTGAAACTTGGCAAAAATCCACGTTATAGTCACTTGCTTAATTCCCAGAAATATAATTTAACGATTTCTCAGCTGGAGGAATTGTACTGCGAGATCAAAGCTCGACAATAAGAAAGATTTGTCCTCATAATAATTGTATCCCCTTTCTTGGTAGGTGCCGATATTTGCTCCCCCTAGTCAAACTATACTTTATTACACAAGTTATTGTTATCATCATTAACATCATAAAATCCAACTTCTATTCTCGCTCCCTAGCTGGAGCGTGTGTGTTTTCAGAAAACTACATTTACTAATCGATCTATACAGTATACGCAATTGGAGCTAAGATTAGCAGCAATTTCTACATATATTCTCCCCTTCCTCCTCCCCCCCCCCCACCCCCCTTCACCCTCTGTCTGCATCATCCTCTTTTCATCTCTCTTAAGAATCAAACTAAACACGCAACAGTCTGTCCGCAAATTGTTATAATTATTATTAATCAAAACAATATTCTAACCACAACACTTTTCCTCTCCCTTATATTTAAGTAAATTATTCAAATCTGGCCGCTAGCAGATTTATAAAAATAAATAAGGACTAAGTGAATCTAATTTCTCTCGGCCTTGCCAGTAGGCACTAATGAAGAGGAGAACATAATTCACTGTGTATTTAATTGCTTGCTACCTTCGTTAAGTATCGATTTGCAAGAAGAGGAAGGAGAAATGGAATAAAAGCTCCAGAAAAAGCGTATTCGTTCAATATATAATATGCATAATAAATATACCTATACATACCAGTTAGTGTATATTATCATTGTATATTAGTTCACTGTAAAATACCGACGACGGGTGGAGGGGGGAGGGGGGAGTACGCATGTGTTTGTGTACTGAGCGGTACTAAGATTCTGTTACTATATACTGGAGGACACAATGTTTAGTTAAACACAGGATAGGAAGCGTTTGCAGAGAGTCTGCGCTGGTCTTCTGCTAGTGATTGCCATGCCATGTGGTGGTATGAGTGGGGCTATTTCTCTCAACTGGGATGACAAACCTCGGACTGTTTCATACAGTCCTCTCAACAGAACACTACAACCCTACCACCAGAGTAATAAGAGGTATGTTTTTAGCCTCACATTCAAGGTGGGGAGGCGGAGGGAGAAAAGCCAGGATTATCTCTTAGCACTGCTCTCTCTTATTATCCCAGAAAACCGCTTGCTTGCTATTTTGAGGATTATTTGAGGGTAGACAAAGGAGAGATATTATAATGGCAGCTATGTATAATAATAAGTACGAATACCGATTCAGAACAAGTAGAGAATATCGATCCAGTGAATGAATAACTCGTTTATAGCTATCAACATTTTGAAAGAAACGAAATGTTACTGTTTGGTTTCTAGGAAAATATCGATTTATTTGAATTATTTAATCGATAATAATTAATTGACATAAAACGTTTAATAAATGTCACGTATAACGCGGACAAAGCTAAACAATCACGCGAATTACACAAATTAATCAGGATATATATTTATTATATAAAGTGAAAATTGAAGAAGGCATTTTCAATCATGCACTCACCAATCGATGTCACCACCACAGAGTCTGTCGAGGGATACGACAAGGGGCCTCCAATCAGGATTGAGTGTGTTCTTGATGATCTCACTGCGATAGGTCCTCAGAAACCTGAAAAGGTGGAAAGGCAGGTGGGTCATTGGCTGGTTTGACCAATCAAATACGAGTTGAGGAATTAGGAGAATGAACTGGCTTTGAATACCGTCGTGTTATAAGTGGAAAGATGTGACTCACTCAATGATAATTAATTCAATTTCGCTATAAAGGCTAACAATCTCACTACTTCATTCTCGCTTAGATATATTTTTATTCGATTTTGGAGTAGATAGTTCACTAGTGTTTTAATTGGGTGATATAGTTCGATTATATCAAAACAAAGAAACAATGGGATAACATTTGGCTAATATTGTGTCAGCATAAGGTTAATAATTGTATTATGAAATCAGGTAGAGAAAAATTGTAATATTTCCTTAATCGACTAATATCTATTATATATGTATGTGGTGTCACATCTATTCTACTTGTAGCTCTGTTGTGTCGTCGCTATTCAACTTATAACTCTGTTGTGTCTATATTTTACTTATAGCTCTATTTTGTCTATATTTTACTTATAGCTCTGTGGTGTCACCTCTATTCTACTTATACCTCTGTGGTGTCGCCTCTATTCTACTTTTAGCTCTGTTGTGCTGTCTCTATTCTAATTTATTGCTCTGTGATGTCGCCTCTATTCTACTTATAGCTCTGTGGTGTCACATCTATTCTACTTATAGCTCTGTGGTGTCGCCTCTATTCTACTCATGGCTTTGTGTTTTTCCTCAGTACTACATTTATCACTTTGCAAAATCATGTATAATCAATGTTTGGATAAATGTTCAACTTGGGTATAACTTAAAAGCAGTAATGTACCGCAAGCATATGTAAGTATTGATTTTAGATAATATTAGTCTCACGCAACAGCGTATAAATGAATAGAAAAATAAATAGACATGCATTATCTTATTAAGTTTCACGCATTACCACGTTAAACGAAATAACCTTCTCTATGCAGCTAATATAGGCGCTAAATCAAAGAGCAACGATAATAGCTTGTAATGTTGTTTCGAACTCTTGAATCGACGTGCTTTCTAGATCAATAATTGTATTATGTCCGATCGATTTGTCTGTTTGTCTGTTTGTATGAATTTCCATGTTTACAAGTCTCTTATTTCATACAAGAGTGTTTGGTGTGAGCCTCCTGGTTTCTCTCTTTGTTTGTTCGTGTGATTATTCTAGTGACACGCCTTTCTATCCTTCATCCCTTGACTCTAGCTCCTGCTCACGCTGCCATGATATCCTTGAAGGTGCCCTCTCTTCCGAACACAGATGAGATGAGATGAGAGGAGCATGCCTATAAAGGGGAGAGATGCTATTGGAGGTGTAAGACGACCCCTGGCTGACTTCTTGTGCTCGGGATATAATAACACTGGCTTCATGACAATGCGTAGATAGCCTACTTTAAGATGTTTCGTTGCTGAGTACTTACCTACCTCTACGCCGTCAGTGGTGCGTCAATACAAAACTCTGTTCAAAACTCGAGAGTCGGATAGTACCTACAATAATATGTGTGCATCAAAAATGAACATCCCTTTTTAAAGAGCTATGAATGAATGTTATTTGTGCGAGCTTTTCAAATTCTTGGATCAAGTTTCATGGCAAAATCAATATGAAATATGTATATATATATATGTGTATTGAAGATTGAGCATATCTGTATATGGAATATATGTATGCATGTTAATTTAATAATCAAAGAAGTGAGTTTAGCAATCAATTCAGTTCATATTTAGGAGGCTGTAGCAATGCACTGTGCATAGTAATAGGATAGCTTTGTAAATACATACTCAAGTATGCTTGTGTTAGTACTAATACAAAAAATGTTGAAGAATTCGGTGAAATTATGAAATCTGTGTCGAAATTACGGTTGATGGAAATGAAGAATTAGGAAAACTACATTTCCTTCAATCCAGCAATAAAGATTCGGTTATAGTTTAATTTAGAAGAATAATATCAACATTTTTACATTTATTAAACAACCGACAATGGTTAATAACTCACAAAAAAGAACTTTACTCAAGTGTTCAAAACAATTATCAGATTAGCTCACATTAAACGTAGTTGAGATGCTGGATTGCTGGATTGTAAATATAGCTATAGTGATCCTGCTTAGCTAGTTTATAATCTTGTAGGCTCAACGAAGCTAACACCATCTACCAACTTAATAGGCAATCAATTGAGTTCAACATAATATGAATAAACTTCATAACCTTGCCTTACTACTCTGTACATACCATTAAATTGTGAATGTATGCATATTAATAATAAATGTGACATAAGGCAAAAGCTTCTGTTGAACCACACCTAACGAGGGTCAGTCTATGTGACATAAGGCAAAAGCTTCTGTTGAACCACACCTAACGAGTGTCAGTCTATGTGACATAAGGCAAAAGCTTCTGTTGAACCACACTTAACGAGTGTCAGTCTATGTGACATAAGGCAAAAGCTTAGGATGTGCAGAAATACTTATTTCATAGACTAATACATTTTATAAATGGCAAAACTATGTACATTTGTTTATTGATCGACTTTGTAGTGTCACATTTTATTCTTAATGTCGAACTATTGCTTGTTCAATAATGAAAACCTAGTTTCACCACCTGATTAGTAAAATATTCTTTCTTGAATTCGGTAGATATGCAAAGTTATAAATCTATTTTTATCCAAATCATATATCATAATATAGTTTAATAGCAAAAATTTGAATACAACAAAAATAGCGTGAAACATTATTTTATTTTATACTTCTGTGATTCAACTGAATAAGTTATATTGGTTAATGCTTGTAAGCTTGAATTAGTTTCTGTTAATTCCATACTTTTCTGTATATTCAGCTAATCACGGTGGTTATCTCAGTCTCCCATCGTGGGATTAAAGTTTATATCCTGAAATGCAGCAAATTTGAATGAGAAGGCAATCAATACTATTCCAAGTTTGCACATTTTTTGTTATATTACTTGGTAAAATGTATTATATTAACAAAAACTATATTTTAATGACTTTATTTCGATTTAGCTTTTGTTTTTACAAAAACAAATCAATTTGTAATATTATCGATTGTTTAGTTTTCTGCCATGGCTGAAAGGCTGGCTATTTCTACAATTCAGTCGGTCAGATATCATCCAGAGCCAGCTGGTTTCACAGTTATATCCCACTTTCCGAGGACACATTCCGAGTGCGAAGTTCCTCTCATTAAAGAGGCAAAGACGGGACTAATAGATTGCGACATGCGATTTCAGAAATGAATCCGCAACAACGCACTCGAGACATTTTATTAATCGATATAGATGCAATTCAGTGGGAGATATAATAAACAGGTTTCCAATAAAACAAAGTGTTATGTTGCTGCGGAGACAGCAGTGTTGGATAAATTGTCGATCAAAAACAAATTATCTTTGTACAGACGTGCTATTATTAATTCACATAAATTTTCAACAATAAAAGTAGAAAATTATTCCCTAACATTTTGAGGAATGTCTCCTTAAGATATGCTTGAATCAAGTATAGTGTTCTCGTAGTATCTCGCCACTATATACCAAGTTATGTGTAGCCCAGCTGTTAAGTTGCCGTATAAGTTGACTTAATAAGAATGCATTGTGCGGCGTTGTACAGCACAGCAGTTTATGTTCAGTGTTGTGGTTGTTGATTAATTTATAGTTACATTTACATTTACGTTTAATTTTATATCTAACAAACCTGGATGACGAATTACTTTATATATCATGTAAACCTAATATATTCACAGGATTAGAAACTACACTGGATAATTGCTAAATTCACAAAAAATATTACTTCATGTTATTTAGTAATTATACATAATTTATGAGTGGATATTTTGTGCCTAAAAAAGAAGAATACTTTCTGTTAGAAATTATGAAATAGGAAGCAGAAAAGGCTTCAAGTTTGATGAGAGTAAGATTGACGTGTCAATTGATCGATGTCTCCTCGAATCTAACTGAAGTGGGGTTCCGTTTCTCTGATTATCTCATGAGATGATCGGATCCAGCTTCTCAAGTATTACTTACTATTAAACATGCTAATCAAAGCTTCCTTGACGGGCCACTCCAGCTAACTGCCTCTTTTAAGTGATTGCGCAATTTAGTTTATGAGTTGTGTCAACAATCTTCTCAATCTCTACTGAAGTGGACTTTTGGGAGGAAACTCGTCTGCGATATGAACAAATATGCCTAAGGGCTTAGTTTATGAGTAGCCATATCAACATCAACATCCGATCCTACATGTTTTGTGTATATTCACCGTTTAAACATAAACATATACAATAAACAAAAAACTTTGTAGATAAAAAAGTTATACGTTCATAAGCCACACACGTTGCTTACAACTTTTATGCTATCGGTTTATTCACTAAGAATTCTTTAATGAGCCAAAAGAATTCGCTTTGTGTATTTGGATTGTTCTAGGTTTTAGCTTCATGATAGCACGATAACATGCAATTATATGTAGCTTAAATTTATTTAAAATTTAGTCATATTAAAATGAATAAATAATATAAATGAACATTGTTAAGAAATAATTTTCAGTGTGTAGGTTTCAAGAAGCAGCAGCTGCAGAATTATTTACACCTCGATGCTACAATCAAAATGTATCTATGTTTGGGGAGATTACTTTAATTTCGGATTAAATTATAGATTTGATAATGGGTGTAATGAAACAATGGGTATAATAATACTTTTAAATATTATTAATAGAGAGAAAATTCCCTATTCTAGAGAATCCAATAGCAAAAATGTCTATACGAATTGTGTTGCCTGTTAACTCTTGTAGACACTTATTTATGCTACTCAAATTAATCACCAAGTACGTTATACAACATCTAGGTTTACGCCTTATTACAAGGGGATGCCAGGAACCTGACTCACCTTCCGCGGTCGTTCCGACGCTCGATGACGATGTAGGGGTCCGATTTGCCGAAGAGATCCTTCTTGTCAAGGCCATAGCCCTGCAGCTTCAACACAATATTCTCCTGCAAGTAATCAATATATAATCGAGAGTCATAAACGCAGAATTAGAGTGAAATGCTCGCTACAGATTTATACGATGTGCTCCCAGCTAACAAGATGAATTAATTTTTAGATTATGTAACATTCCGTCAGTGAGATATCCGTGTAAACCTGTGAGAATTGCACGACGTCTATAGCCTTATTATAGCTCGGAAGATTACCGGTTGAGACCGTCGTTTCAGAAGAAATTATCTTCGATCATACCTATAACTAAGAACATTTCTTGAAAACGTTCTAAATATCTGACTTATTTAGACATGTAAAAATATTGTGGTAACTGAAAAATCTAAATAACCGATGAATTTGGAACTTTGAAAACGACTTTCACGGCTATTGAGGTAGCTATCTGCATTGAAAACCTTGCTAAAGGAGGCATAACAATACGGGTGCCTTAAATATATCGGTTGGCGGGTCCTGACTTTCAAGGTCGTTATAGTGTAGTAATTTTGAAGATGACATTTCTATTCGGTGTAAAGATTTCGTAATGAAACATATAAATACTAAACATCTAATTACTTTTGAGACATGTAAGACAACGAAAATCTATGTACAGCTCCAGTTGTACTTTCTGGGTATATTCGTCTGATGCTAAAAGAGATACTTTAAAATTCCACTTATTACTTCATTGTTATAGGCATAACAAACCAATATATTTTACCGATATTTAACACAAAGGTTTAAAAATTGCGAGTAAGGATGTGTACATGAAGAGTAAAGAGTGATATCCAGAGAAATAGTGGCAATATCACTTCCAGGGTTAACTGCAATATTAGTATTAGGAAAATAATGAAGACGGAATGTATTTTTTTCAATTCATTATTAATAAAAAGGGTTTTAAGTCGCCGATTATACCCGGTAATCCCTACTTCTCTTTCCTCACAATCTCGCTTTATATATTTGACTGATACACAGAGTAGTAAGCAGCCATCTTTTTAATTAAATAATATGCCAAGCAGTGCCCCTCCCTCTTCCGTGCTCCTATTGTTGCTGCTTACCTTACTGGCGGGATCTTCGCATACGCGTACTGGAGGGGAAAGAGAAGAGAGAGAGAGAGAGAGAGAATAATATCCTTACCAGTGTGATTATTTTTATAAATAGGTAGAATATATATATATATAGCTACCACATGTGCTTACAATAATGTAGTATATTTTGGTATTTAAAGAGATATATTATGATACATATATGCATCAGCTTGGTAAAATAAAAAGTATAAATATCGAAACATTTCATTTAAGGGTGGAGTGTTTATAGGAGAGGAGAGGAGAGGAGAGGAGAGGAGAGGAGAGGAG
>JAYRBW010100003.1:0-19708 GCA_036023295.1 Invenusta paracnida
ATAATGCCAGGAATTAAGCATAATTCTGCCACAGATATTCAAGTCAGGTGAGTGTGAAGGTTTTTTTCGGTGGACTTTGTAGTCTGTAGGCATAATATCAAGTGGGAACAGATTATAGTGTCGTTGAAAAATACAGCATTTTCAAAGCATTCATTATTCAAATTGTGTCGATTTGAAAATGCTGTATTTTTCAACGACAATACAATATGTTCCCACTTAATACTACGACTACAAAGTCCACTGAAAAAAACCTTCACACTCACCTGACTCAAATATTTGTGGCAGAATTATGCTTAATTCCTGGCATTATACCTAGTCATTATGCATAATGCCTAGGAATTATGCAGAACTCCTAATTATGCCTATTTCAACTAACATATACCTACATCTGTTACACCTATATACCAACATATATTATGTATTATTGTATACACTACTAGCTAGCCCTTAACAAAATCGGCCCTCAGTGTGGCCATGAAAAATCACGTTTTGCCATTTTATTCGCAAAATTAAGCCCTTCTTTAGTAACCAACCTTAGGCTTACAGTATCCTGAATCCAGCGTTGAGTACAATACAAACTTTTTAAAACCGTTTTTTATTAATCAGTTAAAAGTCCTTTGTGTGAATTAAGGATTTCTAATTTTATTATCCCATTTCTGTTTTTAAACTGTATTATGTATCAATATGCTTTAATAATGTGTGACGTTTAGATTGAAATACACATTTTATATCAGTTCTAAACAAGTCTTAAATTTAATTGCTAAATATTGATAGAAATACAGTTTATAAATATATACAAAAAAAGTTTTATATATATATATATATTTTTAAAAATATCTGTATATTTATTTGCATAAGACAGTGATCAAAAGAGATTGTTATATTAATACATGTAATAATTCTTTTGTTACAGAAAGTGACGATTTTGTCTTCAGCAAACCCAAAATAAAATATGAAAATGGGCAACGCTTTAAGCATTACATAGAACCTACTTCGAAAAAAGTAAATGACTATTTGCTGGTTTTCTACCTATAAAGAAATTTATCAATAATTATGTGATTGTTATTAAATTTTTATTCTATTGTAATTAATATGAAGTTGTAATTTTTTTCTGCTTCTTCAACTGAAGCCATGTGTCAAACGAGAGATTGTGTCCCGGTTGGAAGCAGACCTGAACCTTTTGATCAATCATTATCGAATGCGACTTAAGTGGTTGACTAGTGGGAGTCGACGCTCTTTCGGTGTTATTCAGGAGAAGAATGTTGGTATAGTTATTGATCTCGCCACCACTAAGAAAATGGCCTTCAATCAGGCTATACGGTCCCTAGAAAATCTCATTGAGGAACAGCTCCCTTCAATCGCCAAATTTAACTTTATGAGGTGACTTTGAGCATTTAAATCCTTAGTTTTTGGTCTTTTGTTCTTCTTTTTTATATTTTTTCTCTCCTTCTCTTGCCCACCTTTGTATTTAGAAATGCCGGAGGGCTGTACTTTGTCAGCCAAAATTCCATCCCCGTATCCAAGGAAAACTTACATTTTGCAAAAAACTGGCTGTGGACATGCAAGATGGTCTCCTCAGTGTCTGAATCAAATACAGTTGAGGCATTTATTGGGATTGCTTCTGACAGATCTGTAAGTCAATTATTTGTTGTTGGGGTATCATATTGTCATTGATAGTTTAATAGATACTTAAAGTTAATATTTAAGTAACATACAAAGTAATGTGCTACAAATTAGGTTTTATATCAAATAATCATCTTTTTTGTTATATAGTTTGTCATAATTGTTGGAAGTAGAAATGGACTTTTCGATTTCAAAATTATAAAACTGGTTATTAATTATTATTACTTGATGTACCCGCACTTTTTCGATTCCCATTTTTTAAATTAATATACACTTATTATTATTGAACTGTTTGTAAAAAATATTTTTCATATACCTAACATAAAAATTACTGTCCTCAAGATAATTTTCATTCAATAACGATATATGTACAAGGATCAATTTCTTTGGAAAGGGATGATTGAATTTTAGACTTTCAGATTGATTCTATCTATACTATTTAATTTTACCTGAATAATGTCTGCATAAATGGAACTTTATGAAGTACATTATTACATTTTATTTGACTAATTTACATATTGAGGAATTTGTGTAACATAGAGTACAAAATATTCATGTTTATTTTGAATTATTTCGTGTATACATTAAAGTAGTTTAAAATGTTAATAATAGAGTACATGTAATATGTATAATACATTTATAATATTCTTAATGACTATATTCTTTTATAGAAGACTATAAAATACTTATAGAAGGCTTTTATAGAAGGCTATAAAAGACTTATAGAAGGCTTTTATAAAAGGCTATATACAATATTGTGATGTGTAATTGTGAGCTTATGTTAGATATAGTGAAATATGAAAATACAAACTAAATTAGCAATATAAAAATTAAATTGATTAAATATCAAGTTATCCGTAAATTTTATGTATAATTATTTCAAAATGATTACAATTACATACATATACAATGTACATAAACTGTATATCATTTCATTTATAGATCACTTTCAATAATAAGAAAATCAAATTATTTTTCCATACAATTGATTTGGTCTAATATCGATAATACTATATCCATAGAATTTACCATATATAGTAAATTAGTGTAAATACATATGATGTTTAGATAGATACACATGTATAATTGCAATATATATGTACATATGTAATTACGACGTCTGTAGATTTCTCCAAGCTATTTATTCTTTAACTTGGAAACTCCTAAGGTAAAATCTGCATAACCATTGTTATTTCAGAACGAAGCGATCTACCTGTTTACAGAGGGGGAATCGGTGTCCGAGTGGCGACTTATGTTGCCCCAGATGGCAAAGAGCCTACCGCCTGGTGTCCTGCTCCATATTGTCCTTTTTAACTGCTCTTCGCCCTCGACTACGGCCTTTCTCCGAGATATCTGCATCCAGAACGGTTCAAGGTTGGTGCAGAGAGTATTCCGTTGATTTTGTTTGATACTGACTCGTTTGGCTCCACTTTCTATTGTAGTTTGCCTAAATTTATTTAAATAAACGTGTAATTAACAATAAATTGTGTGTATCTTGTTTATTTTTAATGTACAGAGTTTTTAGAAATGTATTTCTCATTAATTAGCACTTTATCTTAAAATCTAAGGGTATTCGCGATCCGGTGTTTCAATGATATCGCCAATTGCCAACTTTATTAATTGACAAATAAAATGAGTTTGTCAATGAGTTAAAAAACTACCGCAAGACATTCTACCACATACTCATCTTAGTTTATGAAATTCTATTGAATGTTTTCGTCAACAAATTGCTATATTATAATTTAACAGGAATTATATAATAATTTATTAGTAATGGTATTTGTTTCGTTGCGAGGACAACATTTATTCTGTGTGATTTATAGAATTTAAATGAGATGTACACTGATCTTATTCAAACATTGACGGAAAATTTTCTGAGACTTCAAAGCACTATTAATTTTAAAAATATGAAACTTATTCATGCAAGGTCGCACACAGCATAAGCTGATGGACTGTTTATTCATAAGAATAACGTTGAATCAGCAAAGTTATTTACAGTGCTCCTCCCTTGTTTGTTTAAAATTACGTTTTAAATTTCTCGTTTTTCTTACACTGCGACACATAGGACAACATTTGGTTCCCTAAAAACATTTATCACAACAAAATATGTGTAAATCTGTCCTAACATGGAAGATAGGTCTGCACCGCAAAATCTATGAAAATGATTTCTATATTTGTATTAATCTTGTCAATTTTCATCATGATTCCTTATTTTTAATGGTTAAGTAAATACATATTGTATCAGTATAAACATTTTTTTTTGAAAAGATGTATTTATCACTTGAATTATTAATAAACATTTTCAATACAATATCTATTATATTAAAGCAAATCTGCTTGCCAGAAGTACACTTTTTTTGACAGTTTATGATCGATAATTATATAACCAATATTTACGCGGTTCAAGCAATATTACATGACTTCATTCAATTACATAGGTCAGATTTGATATTAACTACTGCTTGGTTCCCACATTGAAAACACAATATATAGCTTTTGAATATTGCAAAAAATATGTTGAATCTTACTAACTAGGTTTTGTGCACATCTATGACACAAAATCTAGAAGATATCCATGAATTTAAGAATTATTTATAGCGTTTTTTTACAATCTTGTTCTGTATCGTGTCCCCAGGTTTCACGCCTACAGCCCTTTCCAGTACGAGACTCTAACAGAAATGTTCTCGATCACACAGAAGAAGCTCCAGGCTATTCTAGTAGACTCCTCAATCCTCGAGGACTGTCTTTCTGTGCATAGAGAGCTTATCATGGCCGAGAAATTAGCTCTCAGACTCCGTATTCTCATCCAGCAGGCTTATGATAACATTCCTTTTTATGGTGAGCTCAGTTTTTCTGTGTTTCTCGAAAGTTTTCGCCTCACAGGGTTCGAAAGTCGTTTATTAAGTTCGTGTACTACATTTTACATAAATCGATTGTTCTGTTAATATTTAATAAATGTATGGTAATAAATATCAATACTTGCAAAATTCTATATACATATATCTGACTATTCAAATTTTAAAATTTAATACTTGAACACAGATTCTCAAAAAATTACAAAATATAGCATCGCTTCATTTTAATATTTTTTGCTTAGTAATGATTCTACTGGAGAAACTGTAATGTCACAACTGTGTGCCTTCCACATTTGATCAGTGTCAGTATATTGATTTTTGCAGAATCACTTCGATGCGCAAAGTTATAAGCAAAATATAAATTTAATAATTCCTATCTTGTAATTTACTGATAAACCGAATTTAAATTTCAATAGTTTTTTGACAGACTTACTGGTTGAAAGAACAAACTTATTGATCGATCCTACACATTATGTAGTATGTCTCTAAAGAAAGTATTTTATGATAATAAACAATGTTAATCTCTGTACATTTGAATTGTACACATGACATGTACATTTTAATTGTTTGATGATTATTCCTATTTTAAATATCAACTAAAATACAGTTTTTACACTATATTTGGGGTACCATAATTTGAATTGCGTTTTTTTAAAAGTTATATGCTAAGTATCACTATATCTGAGTTCTGAATTAATTTTGTCTGATATAATGAATTAGTTCCATAAATACTGATAACAATATAAATCTTACTTTGTTCAAGTGCTACACATTGTATTATATGTAATTAGAATATTCTTATGAACTAAAAACAGTAAAATATCAACTTTATAGAACTGTAAGTATATACTTAATACCAATATAATTTGCATTATTATATATTTTAGCGTTTTATTTATATTCTTCAATTTAATTTTACATTATACGATACGATTATATGTAGTAAATCATGAATGATTTTTTATATAGAAAAACTGTATTATTCTTTATCATATTATCCACTTAAATTGTTTATAGCGCTATTAAATGAAAAAGTAAAGCTAGATTTACAAGTTTAAGCGATATTTATGTAATGAAATGCTGAATTTGTCCTTCGTTACAAAATGTTCTACAATATGGATAAAACGGTGTTAATTACAATGTAATTTCATTTAAGGTTTGATAGTTTAAAATACGTTAGCTTTTCGTTTTTCAGATGATCACTATTATCCAAAACATCCTATGCGATGCTGGGAATTTTCTGAGAAAGCTTCACGTTAGTTTACCAGCACAGTTATATCAATTACATTACATTTTATTTTAATTGATGTTTGTTAAGAATTAGTTCTATTCGTTATTTACAGTGCTCCTCCCTTGTTTGTTTAAAATTACGTTTTAAATTTCTCGTTTTTCTTTCACTGCGATTTCCTAGCTAACTGATTTGCATAATATATCATATAGTTGCTAGCAGCTATCTGTATTATTATACTCCTTGTCAACATACAATTATTGTGGATGATGTTTATACAGTCGTTTTTCTTTCCCCACCCTCCCCTTACTCGCCCTTTCCCATTTCATTTTCTTGCAGACTATTCTAGCATCTAAAGCTGATGATTCAATGCTGTATGTATGTTGCAAATAGTAGATACGTATATTTTTCGCCGACCACACCGACACTCATAAAGACCAGGAAATAACTTCATTTAAAATTTCGTTGCACTGTGCGTGTGTAATAGTGTGTATCTGTCATAATATTGTTACTTGTGATCATAGTTTTTACCTTCATTAAATGCAAACAAGGATTTGAACCCTATGTCTTTGATATGAACATTTTATATGTTGTTGTTTCATAACAAATATCTAAATGTATGTAAATTATAACAGTTAGTAATATATACTAAAGCAGTTTCGATAAAATTACTGTATTTAAATACTTTATTTTTATAAATTTTGTTTTCCAATATATTTTCATTTATTGCTGATTTGGTTATAAAGTTAATTAATAAAAAACAGAGACAATAATACATATTGTCAAACCAATTTTACCAAATTTTTCAAATTCTCAAATATTTCAAACTTTTGTATGGCAAACAACAAATTTATATTATTTAATATTCATTTTGAAATCTACGATAATTATGGAAATTCAAAATTGTATTGAAAATGTGTTTGAATAATGTGTGCCTTGAAATAAAATACACAGTGGTTCAAATGGATTAAATATAATTTACACAAATAGGTAAATATATTTACAATATGTCAATATTATGTTTATTGTCTTCTTTTAATAGTCAGAAAAATCCGTAATTTCTTTTTTACCAAATATTTATGGTAAATATCTGTCAGATATTTTATATTTAGTAGATATCTTGATAGAAGAAAAAATAATGTTTTGCATACCAACCTATATGATGTAACTTGTACTTGCAATAAAAGATTAATTTCAGGTATTTTATTATACTTTGTAAATATTTACACATAAAATTGTAATTCTATTGTCAATAAAATGTTCTTGATTATATATTCTTTTTCTTATGAGATATGTTATATAGGTAAGTTTGTCAAAATTATATTAGAAATGACATACTACGAGTTTTAATAGCAATTAGTAAAGGATTGTCGTTTTCTCATTTTGTCATGTTGATTTTTCCTATATAAAATTTATTTGTAATTTTCCAACTGCTTTAGCATTATAATTTTTACGTTCTAAGTTTTATACATGTTAACATGTGCACATTTATGCTACATATGTGAAATCATGTGTAACGCACAATGACGTTTTCTTGGTGTTAATACCGCACTGGATATTCTTATTGCACATTAACAAAATGTTAACTTTATAATTATAAATAATGCTAAAAATATTATTACTTTGGTGTAATTCCTATTCTTGTAAATATACATAAACTGCAGAAAACTAACCACGAAAGTACTGTAATTGTATATACTGCTTTTTATTAAAGTAATAATGTAGATTTATATTTTAAAATATCTATTATTTTATTTGAAACATGATATAATATTGAAATATTATCATACATTTAATTTTTTCAAAATATATTTTCTTTAATTTCCAATGTAGTTCATTTTGAGGGGTTTCATATAAATGTATATATTTTTATCTATATTTTTAACGAATAAAATGTTAGTTTCTTTATTAGATTATTGTTTTATGAAATGCTATGATACTAATTTTTTTCCACAGCGGTAAATTATAATCTAATAAGGATATACTTAACTTATCAAAAAATATTTTGTTCTTACATTTCGTAACTTAGTAATGATTATCTAAAATAAAATGATTTTGTAAGTTAATTTCTGAATAGTGTAAGTTTAAATTGTGCTAATAACTTAATTAAATTAGTACTAAATTAAGTTGCTTAAATTTTTATTAATATAAATTGACAACATATTTTTAAATCACAGGCTTTCTCTGATCTATTGGATTGAAAAATTAATCTTCTGTTCGCTAAATATATCTATAAACTCACCTGAGACAGATTATATTCATTCTCAATAATTTTTCTGAATTTGAATAGTATAGTTTTTTTGGCTATACAATTTGGCTACATTAGATATTAAATCAATATATTGGTTAATGTACATATGAATGTATTTGATTCTGTATACGTTTCAGGTGATGAATTAATGCGATGGAAGGAGAACAAATCAGCTGAATTTAAAGCGGCCCTGGATGTGGACACCCTCTCCACTATTGATTGGTTGGCACGGTTCGGGATCAAGGCCCGGCGACTGGAGATCTATGATGTGCTCGCAGGGGCACCCAACGCCGTGTGCTACGACACCAAAGCCTGGCTCCTCGACGGAGATTTGGATACCACACCTTCCGGCTTTCTGAGTAATTGGGATGACGCTGAGATGATGGAGAAGAAATACCCAACATCACTCGTGAGAAGTGCCAGTCTAATTTGTACCGTTTTAAAAAGAAAATAACTAAAGCATCTAATTTTTACGTGTAGACCGAGGAAAACCATGATTTGCTTAAGTTCATTAAGCTCAACCATTATTTTTTGTTTTATATATATGCAGTTATAGTACGAGTCTTCATTCTCCAGGATAAAAACACACTCACAGATTAGGCTAGCGGGCGGGTTTTTATATTTCGTTTGGCAGAGGAACGTTTGTAGCGTTTGGGCTATGGAGGCGATAAATTATACGGGGAAAACTGTCTGCAATGCCTCTTGTATCGTTATGAGGTAACAACAGAGAGCTGATCTCACGACTGTAAAAAAATAAAGAAAGATAGTTGTAATACAAACAAAAATATGCCAGTACAGCTTATAATTTCAATATTATTAAAAACTTAGAAGTATCTATTTAATAAAGTTTACACAGGAACTAAATGTGGAACATCTACTATGTATCTTATTATTTTGATCGAACGAAGCATTGTACAAAATTGAACATTTTAATCACATTTGAAAACAAGATTTCACGTTTATTATTTTATTGTTAGGTGAGAAAAAAATTAAAGAATTATTTAAAATTTACTACTATTACATTACTAATTTAATATTAATTAGAATTAATAAGTTAATTTAACTCAAGTGTGATATTGTGATTCATAACCGAGAGAAAGTTACACTTGATGTCTTGGTGTGCGATCAGGTAGTATTTTAGTCGTACTTTACTATATTATTATCTGTCAATGTGATTTTGACTATACAGGTTTAACCTTCATTTTAATTTCTGTTTCTGAACATCTTTCGTTTTCAACATCTTATGTATTTGTGTCGCAAAATAATGTCTATTATTGACAATATCTTTCTGAGTGTCTTTGTATGCCCAATAATTAGTAGTGTTCTGTCAACCGTATAAAAAACAGCCTGACAGCTAATGTCACTTTAATTATACGTCTTCTTTAAGAGTGAAATCACCTTCTTAACTTACTAAATCTTTCTATTTATGCCTATAGCCAGCACATATATAATTGACCTGATATAGTTGCATATTTCAAGTTATTAAATAATAAAATTCAATACAAATAATTATTCATTTATTTGTGTGATTAAATAACTGAATGGCTGATAAGATTTGATTTTAATTTCTTATATAGATATCTTTGAAAATATATCAGTTTCATAATATACTGTTTAAGTCTATCTTCAGATTAATTAAAATAAAAGTTCATCTTATGAGTCTGTACATACACCTACTAATATGTACATACTCGTACACATACTACAAACCTACTCATAACAAATAAATGTTATTATTATTATTAGTATATGATATTTATAATTATAAAAAATGATTTTGAAGAGACAAATGCTGTGTAATTGTTAATGGCAATTTATTTTGCAAAACTATTTTAAAATTGATAACTTGGGACGTATCGATAGGTAGATTATATTTCTTATTAGTTAGCTTCGTAGTTACGCATATTGTTTTGCAACAAAATTATGTCATCATATAAGGTATATAATGCACTATAGAATAGCTACCTATGTGCAGTAGAAGAACAGTATATTATTTGTCGACCATACACTGAAAAGTTGAGAAATATGTTGCGCTGCATTAGGGGAGCAGCTGATGGTATTTCACCTTGATAACTCCCTAATCGAGAGGACACTTTATACACATATACATTATTAACAAGAATGCTCTATAGACGATGAACTTTCAGACAGGATTCCCTCTTAATTAATGCATTATTAAAGACAAGAAGTACGCAGATAGCATACTTCTATACCTACTTCTTTTGGGAAGACATTTTTCTTAGCTTTAAACAAGTCTTGAATTTACACCATATAAGTTAAGCCTAAGAAATTGATTACATAGTTTACGTAGTGTTCCAATTACTTATTGCATAACTTAATTACCAAATTTTAAATAATATATATTACGCATAGTACACGAGCTTTACCAACTGTCAGAGTAACATTATCCTCGTGCTAGTTTTTAAATTGGTAATTTATTTTTCTGATTACCCTCTATATGTATAGTGACATTTTTATAATAAAAGTCACTTTACATTCGTCTGTTTTTCAGAATGTTTCTTTTGGGGTTTTTACTTGCTTTTACTGCTTTTATATAATTTTGATTACTTGGTTTTAACTTGTAAAGAATTATTACATAATTTGAGTCATTTGTGTAATTTATAATAATGCAATAATGTGATATATAAAATATTTTGTATTGAAAATCGTTCAATTTATAGTTCAATTTTGTCTAAAGGTTAGCAAAAGCATTTAAAAATTTGTTTGAAATGTGTTTGATGTATATTACTCGGGGTTCAAAAATTAATCGAAGGTAATTAATGAAAATATTCAGATAAACATTGGTGACCATATAGAGCGGTCGTATAAGGTGGCTACAAGCTTAGTACGTTTCAAATATCATTATAATTTTGTGCAAAGCGTTTAATTACAATTCATTTTATATTTTAAAATGTGTCATATCAAATAATTGAGTTTATCGGACAGCATAATCGATAGTCGGCGTAGACATTCTAATCCGGAGAGTATTACCTAAACTTGCCAATCTGTTTTTTAATCGGATTTCTATATATTCCATTGTATATTATTATCAATGATTTTAAGCAATTTTTATTGCCTGATATGCAATACTAACATTAAAATATAATTTAACGGCCTTAACTTTATATTTGGTATAGGTATATACTGATACTCTCATTACATTTGATATACCTATATACATATACTACGTATAAATATGAAGGGAATGCCTATATAGTTGAAAAATATTCATTTTTTGAAAATGTATATAAAACTACCATACTATAAAACATTTTAGGATTTGAAATATACACACAATTAATAACTAGTCATTGAACAGTTTCTAGTTTTATTACATTATATTTCTGCTTACAATTTAATATATTAATATAAGCTAAAAATGGCAAAAGTGTGTTAGCTCAACCCATAAAAGAAAGGAAATATCCGTTAAATGTGTTAGCTCTTTAGTTAATAATATTGGACTTGAGCAAACTATTAAAAAAACTATTATACTAAACGAATTTTGTCTAGGATATTTATATGGTTTAAGTTCATTCAATTTAATATGTTTTCTATTAATTTTATGTATTCATTATTTACGTTAATATAATGTATCTTTTAATTAAGACATAAACGTATTATAATGGCAGGAATATACATACTTAATAATTTTCTTAATACTAAAAACGTAGCTATATCAAGTCCAATATTATTAACTAAAGAGCTAACACATTTAACGGATATCTCATTTCTTTTATGGGTTGAGCTAACACACTTTATGCCATTTTTGACTTATATTAATATCACAATTTTTGGTGAATACATTATTAATAGACTATTTCATGTAGCATTTGATTATATATAATTGCAAAGGTATGTCCAGTCACACAATTTAATACTGAGATATGGAATTATATTATACTAGGTGTAGCGTTTTTAAATAACATCACGTATATAAAAAACTACAAAACTTTCCGTTGTAGTAAATAATGTATATATAAATCTGACGTGTCGATGCTATAAATGTATGCTCACGAAATCAAGTAATATAAATATAGCTAAAATTTGTTTTTAACTTTTATTTTGTGCAAAATAATATCATTTTGTTGACAAATAGTGTAACATTATGTTTGTAAGTTTTTAAAAGAGCCAACCTTATGTTTATTTAGTTTTTCACGGTGATTCTAACATTATAAATTTTGTTCTTGCAAAACACATCGGTAGCTATTTATTTTACGCTGAAAATGAGCTACTTATAACGCGTTAGATAGGAAACAGTGGTTGCTATGTAAAATTTAGGCTCCTAGCAACGATTGCTAGGTAAAAAGTCATTTTTCTCATCTAGACATTTCCAATATATTTTCAAAATTTGATAAAAATTGCTTAAAGTTTAGGAGGTGTTATTGGGTCTAAACAGTGGTGTTATGCAAAATCTAGGCCCCTAAAATAGTTAGTAGGTAAATTTTGTTTTTCTCATCTCCGAGACATTTCCAATATATTTTCAAAATTTGATAAAAATCGCTTAAAGTTTAGGGGGTGTTATTGGGTCTAAACAGTAGTTGCTATGTAAAATATAGGCCCCTAGCAACGGTTGGTAGGTAAAATATCATTTTTCTCATCTCCTGGACATACCCAATATATGTTCAAAATTTCATAATAAATTATGAAATAGTTTAGGGAGTGTTATTGAGTCTAAACAGGGGTTGCTATGAAAAATCTAGACCCCTAATAACGGTTGCTAGATAAAAATATCATTTTCTCATCTTCGGGACATTTCCAATTATTTTCAAAATTTAATAAAAATCACCTAAAGTTTAGGGGGATGTTATTGGGTCTGAAGAATAAGAATTAGAAGAATAATTACGGAAAAAGTTGTTTTTTGCACCTAAATATCTCGAGTTCTATAATAGTTATGAAGATGAAAATTGGCAAGCTGATTAATTTTTTGCGGCGCTACACGATAATAGTTAAATCATTTCAAAATATAAATTAGTTTTTATATAGTAGCTGCTTAAAAAATGGCCGTTCTTGTAGTATTCAAATATACCTTACTGTATGTAGATTGCTCGCATGAGCTAACAACCTACTACCGTATAAGGTTTAGATAACAATGTCGTAAACAGATAAATATGTCGCATAAACTTTATTCCATTTTCTGATATTTTCTGATCTTGAGTATGTAGTTTTAAATAATTAAATTAAAAGCTAATAATAAAAACAATTTTGTTAAAGAAGTGCATTTTTCTGTGCATTCAAAATGCCAGCACTGAATTTATCCTACCTTTTTTGTCGTGGATGGATGTGCAGATTCTGAAACCGTTGGTGAACCAAGAGGTCCACACAGACTGTCGCAATCTGACCCACATCATCTGGTCCAACAAGCTTGTAGTGCACATCGACCTGCCTGATGCTCTGCACCGACTCTACGAAGAGAGAATGTTCCTTTTGCAGAACACGATCCGAAGCCGAATCCTCCGCTTTGACTCTGACTATTACCGTATCTTTGGTAACATGGAAAGGAAACCGGTGAGTGATTGTTTTATATGTGAGTGGAGAACATCATATACATGGGATATTCAGTTCGTCGTGTCCGGTGAATTATATTAGTTATAAAATGTCATGTTTAATACAATATACCCAAATAATACATACTTTTAAAGTAACAAACATTTTGAATGATGTACCGAGTATATTATACTCGTACATATATTATAATATATATACTATAATATAAAGCATTGAATTATACTAAAATTCTTCTCGTCTGTACTTCTATAAAATTTAAAATGCTACTCGTAGATCTTTTTTAATAAAAAAGATCTACAAGATCATATCAAATATCATGTTAACATGATATTTCAATATATACTTTAAAATAT
Organism: Invenusta paracnida; assembly: GCA_036023295.1. Classification (NCBI taxonomy): domain Eukaryota; kingdom Metazoa; phylum Platyhelminthes; order Proseriata; family Coelogynoporidae; genus Invenusta; species Invenusta paracnida. The sequence continues at coordinate 13,816 of JAYRBW010100003.1, forward strand.
ATATATTTGCTCAATTTATATTATAATGAATTTCCGCGTGAACATCGATGTGTCTTCCATGCATTCGATATTAATCGGCAAAGCTGTGTCCCCCTCTGTCCGGACTGTAAACTCTGAGAAGATATCAAGCTCTCATGCTCCACTGTCCCACTTGATACCTTCTTTGCCACTAGATCCTTGGCTTCTCTCTGAAAATTGAAATTCTCAACCACTCCCTATCCAAATGCGTGCAATTCCTTCGTTCAGTTCGTTTAATGAGATCCCGCAATGGGGTCGAGTCAAACAGGATACCTCAACAACAACAACAAATATTGTCTTGTTGACATTTAATCTATTGATACTTGTACCTAAATATATCCATTTTTTACATTATTTAAATATAGAGGAATCTAAAAGAATTACATCAATTTTATGATTGAATTAGTATTCATGTTTTTATTATAATTACGAATCTAATTACATACTTATACTATTTTCAAATTAATTATATTAATGAGAATATTATCTATTTCATGATATCATTTTGTTTACAACTTACATAATTGTATAACATAATATAACATATAGTTATATTTATAGTTATTGTATTAATGAATGATATTTTATAATTTAATTTAATTTAATTTTAGTAATTAGTATTTGTAACATGTTTTGTTAATAAATTAATTTATTATACATATGCTTAAGTTCTCTTGAGTAATAATTTACTCTGTGAAATGTTTATTGATTTCATATGCATAGCAGTGTAACTTTTATCGACTGAAAATAGATTTATTTCAATAAGATTTATATAAATTAGGTATTTGTAAATTAGTATGAAATATTCGCTGTAAATTATTCTCTAAATTATTCACTAGCCCTATTGGGTAGAAAGTTTTCCTTGCCAATCGCCTGACTCTCGGTGCGTCAAGTAGTTGTAATATTCGCAATAATCTTGAGGCCTCAATTCGATACTCTGCATGTAACTGATGAGCTCCACATATTTTGAAACACGAAATTATGCCAGGATTATTAAATTATTTAAACTATTATTATATACATGTATACTATGTGTATATCCTAAATTGCTTTATTACTGGTATGCTGTTTTATAGATATTAAATGTTATAGCGTTATTTTATACAAGCTTTTAATTATCAAAAATAATATCAATTGAAATCAATATATCATTAGAGTTGAAACTGATCAGTTCTTACTGAGTGCTTGAGGTTATGTATTTTATTATGATTTTTTTTATAAAGTGCAACATATTGAATTTCTTATTAATGCAGGCATGATTTAATATATAAAACATAAACAAACACGTATCTATAACAATGTGTAAAGATATATATCACATTATTGAGATATTTAAAATGAAAAATTTATAAAAATATCGATATTTTTATGCTCATATTAATTATTATAATGAGTAATCTATTAGAATAGTCGAGTATGATAGATATACATATATGGATTATACTTATTAATTTATAAATTTATATCAATTTTTTAATATATTTAAACTAATCTTGATAGAATATTTCATATAATGGACTCCATAATATCTTTGACAAGACTTCATTATAATATAGGTTTACTATGTAATGGGTTATTATTCCACCCCAGGGGGTTATTATTCCACCCCTCTCTGAAGCTCATCAAGATCACTCATCTAAAACATATTATTTAATTGCTCTTTTGCAATACAATTTATCTAATTAAGAAACTAGACTCATTAAGAATGCACAACACTGACCTGTCATTACAGCTTTTCTGACGGTGTATACTACGTACATAAACACTTAATTGTGCTACATAAATTGATTAATATACATACATATATGTATATACATCTTCTGACGTTTCTCACAAAGTTCTATAGTATTTATATTGTATATTAAGAGATAGACATATAATATCTATATTCATAAGATGTAGAGGAAAATATATTTTTCTTACTGTGAGAAAATAGTTATTATATAAGTATATTACGTTGGAGAACGTGTATATCGTTAAAATTAATTATAGATTAAGGCGAATGTCATATTTTAAAAATATATACATATATATTCAGATGAAATAGATAAATTAAGATCAACGATTTTTTGAATATATCTTTATTTTAGTTTGAAACTCGTTAATGAATAATATATTTATTTAATCTTTTTTATATTTTTTGTAGGTTCTGTTATATGTAAAAAGTTATATATAGAAAGAACATTTACAATACTTATTAATGTCGCAATTATTCAATGAGGACTTCAAAGCTAATTAAAACTGTTGAAGCATGAGTTTTTTCATTTTTAAATAAAAACATACATATAGTATAATCATAGAAAACTAATAAAACTTTATTGCTAAGAACAATTAATAATATTCATTATCAGAAGTATTATTAGAAAGTTATTTTAGAATTTATGAAATCTAGTTCATAGATCTATATATTGTTATTTTATTGTCCATTTAGACATGCATCCTGATCGATTTGAATCCGATGATGACTCTCCACATTGAACTAATTCAGAATTTGATTATAAACTTCGTGACAAATATAACAGATCAGAATTTTTTTCTCAACCTTATCACTTTCGACAAAGAACCTGAGAAGATGAGATCAAAAGCGCAGAATGTCACAAAATCAATGGCTGCTGTCAGTATATTATATTGTACATTTAACTTAATAATTTGTTTTTATTATATACAATCTACAAAAAATCAAAATAGTTGTGTGCATTCTATAATATGATATCCCCAATTATATGGACTCCAATAATGTCTGCTTCAAAAATGTGCCCTTTAATAATGTGTGTTTTAATGCCGCGTACTTCTATAATATATTCCAGTTGTTTATTCCAATACAAGGGCCTAATCTAGGAATTTTTTCAGGGGGGGGGGCAGAATTTCAAATAGACGCCAAAAGTTACCCTCATTTAATCCGCAAAGAGATTTAACAATCGACAGCTTGAAAAAATGTTGAAACAAATTAAAGAACTAAACAATTAAACTTTATAAACTTAGAATTAAAATATATTAAAAAAATACAGTACAGCGGAAAGATTTATGAAAAAAAATGCCGGATAATATTTTGTTATAGCATTCATAATGAGTACTTACTCATGAATCTCCAATTAGATTTACAATTAAAAATGTGTAGTGGAGTTGGAATGTAAGTAGTGTCACGGTTTAGCAATTGCTGAGTCTATCTTCGGACATTGAGAATCGCGTTCGCAATTTGAGTCTTCGAATCCCGAAAAAGAGCGTCCATAGTCTACACTGCTTACAGGAATTGAAAATAAAACTCTGAGAATCTTGTGTTTAGTTGGAAACAGTGCCTGATTCGAATTTGCTAGTGCAACTACAGAATTTTTAACTACCTTTTATGTGCGCATAATATATTATAATCTTAAGTGCATGCCTCCATATAAGATTCAGCTAGTAGAAAGTATTGTTCGCGTAAAGACGACATCCGTATACTGTAAAAATAATGGTAGAGAACTACATAAAATTAGGCACACTATTAAAATATTCGCTGATCAAAAGGCGCGGATGGCATCTGCCCCCCCCCCGCTAAATACGGTCCTGAATACTGCACCAATAATAATTAATGTGCTGTAATACTACATTTTTAATAATTTGTCCCGCAACACTGTGTTCTAGAAATGTTTGCTGCAATATTGCGTACTATAATAAAGTGTACTGCAACACTGCGTGTTTTAAAAATGTGTGCTAGAATATAATTGTGTGCTCCAGTACAGTGTACTCTAATAATGTGTGCTCCAGTTGAGTGTACTCTAGTAATGTGTGCTGCAATATACATAATTGTGTGCTCTAGCACAGTGTACTCTAGTAATGTGTGCTGCAATATACATAATTGTGTGCTCTAGCACAGTGTACTCTAATAATGTGTGCTGCAATATAATTGTATGCTCCAGTATAGTGTACTCTAATAATGTGTACTGCAACACTGTGTTCCAGTAATGTTTGCTGCAATATTGCCTACTATAATAAAGTGTACTGCGACACTGCGTGTTTTAATAATGTGTGCTCCAGCACAGTGTACTCTAATAATGTGTTCTGCAACACTGTTTTCCAGTAATGTTTGCTGCAATATTGCCTACTATAATAAAGTGTACTGCAACACTGCGTGTTAAATAATAATGTGTGCTCCAGCACAGTGTACTCTAATAATGTGTTCTGCAACACAGTGTGTTCAAGTAATGTGTCCTTCAACACTGTATATGCTGCAATACTGCGTACTTTAATAATATGTCCCGCAACACTGTGTTCCAGTAATGTTTGCTGCAATATTGCGTACTATAATAAAGTGTACTGCAACACTGCGTGTTTTAATAGTGTGTGCTGCAATTTGGTGTGCTCCAGCACAGTGTACTCTAATAATGTGTGCAGCAGTATAATTGTGTGCTCCAGCATAGTGTACTCTAATAATGTGTGCTGCAATATAATTGTGTGCTTCAATAATGTGTGTCCCAATACTGCGTGCTTTAATACTGTGCACGCCAATAATGTATACTCCAATAATATGTATCCCAATATTATGTGGTAAAACTGTTTATTATTTGTGTTCCAATCAGATATTCTCCTATAATGTACAATACTGTGTTCTCAAAGTGTGTGTTGGAATAATTCGTTTCCAAAGAAGTGTGGTGCCAATATTGTGTGCTCAAATTATATGTATGTTCCAATAATGTGTACTCCAATAATAACTCGTTGCTCTAATAGTATGTACTGCAATAATGTTGTTCCAACCACCTCTAGCGAATGATAACCTGGCTGACTCAACTCTCCCAAAGACTTGTTAACAAGTGGACGTCGCCCTCTTTATTGGAAGTGGATCGTGAAATGAGAGAAGTTAAACCAGAGAAGGTCGATGGTAAGGAGCAGAGAGTGGAAGAGGAAGCCTCCTCTGAAGATGAAGATAAGAGCTCATTTTCGGAGTATTTCGGAGCTGTACGATCTTCAATCTTCAATTATCGCATTTTTGGTGCGGATAATTATCTCTCTAATCGCCTCTTGGAGATGATATTAAAGGTAGGCGGAAGAAACTTTTAATCCTAAAATTGTGTCTAGCGAGGTGTGGAATAAGTCTAAGTGAAGTATATCTTCCATTCTATGGGTAAAATAAAATACAAAAATGCTTTAAAATGACAAGAATAAAGTTATATTTTCACGGTAATTATATAGATATATCCAGAGATATTATGTCCTTTAGTAAATTTGAAACTTATCATAAAATTACAAACAATTATGTAGGGTGAGTAAAGTGTGAACTTTCATATTATTGTGGTTGTAAAATTAGTTTAAATACAATGTAAGTAGTAGGGCGGTGTATCACGAGGCCAACTCCTCCCCCCTTCACCCACGCACATAACCCACGCACCTCACTTGCAAACCTCTCAACCAATCAGAATCGAGCAAGACTCTAACTAATGAAACGCCTGCAAAGGTAACAACAGGAACGCGCGTGTCTGTTTTCGCTCATTCAACGTTGTCTCTTAAACGTATGCTAGGATTTCCCTACCGATTTGCTAAAAATGTCCTAAACTCCTAAATGAATCCCTTAATGTATGCTAAGAGTTCCCTACCGGTATCCTAAAAATACGCTAAACTCCTAAATGATTCCTAAAAGTATGCTAAAAATTCCCTAACTGTATGCTAAAAATACGCTAAACTCCTAAATGACTCCTAAAAGTATGCTAAAAATTCCCTACCGGTATGCTGAAGAAATGCTAAACTCCTAAATGATTCCCAAAAAGTTTGCTAAATGTTCCCTACCGGTATGCTTTTAGGGAACTTTTAGCATACTTTTAGGAATCATTTAGGAGTTTAGCTTATCTTTAGCATACCAGTAGGGAACTAACCCTACTACTAGTACACATAGAGAAACGACTCT
>JAYRBW010100014.1:0-16486 GCA_036023295.1 Invenusta paracnida
TTGTGGTATCGTCTGCATAAATGATATAGTTGACGTTATATTGTTTGATGATTGACGAAATGGGAGTTATATATAACAGCAGATAAGTGAAGATAAGGTGTATTTATTAATCTTTGAAGAGTTTGAAATTGAATTTAAATGGAACATTAAAATGTAGTTTTCTAGAATTTTTCTGAAAAAAAGATGTGAGTTGTGATATGTTGAGTAGATTTATTCGTTAACACAATATATCTGTCTGTTTTAATACTTTCAAAAACTGTATGCAACGATACATTATCAGAAACAGTTTATAAACTAGACTTCTTCAAATTTTTCCTCGTCCTCCTTGTCTACTGCTACAGATATCAGCACCCCATCTATCAGCACCCCCTGAGTCACACCTCCCGTGCCCTATCCTCTGAGTTCCTCCCCCCTCCACCCCACGACCTGCCGCCACCCCCTCTACCCCCCTCTACGGGGACTGGTAGTCTCCGGCGTGCCCCACTGGACGCTCCTAGCAGTGGCCTACCTCCCTCTGGTCGGTCAGCCGGCCTCGCTCCCACCAACTCTTGGAATTGGCCAATCAATGCCGCCACAACAGTTCGGCCTGTCCATGCCAGCCTGCTAGGCGGGAGGAGGCACTGTTTTGCTCTCTCGAGCTCCAGTGGAGGGGGTGGCGTTGTGGATCCTTTGAGGACGTGTTTCATGGCGGTCAAGAGTGAGGCGGAGGGCCAGCGGTGGATGCGGTGGTGAGTCACTCTCTCTCTCTTTCCTGGATGTTTTTACTTCCGTCTATAATTGTTCTATTCTAACATTTTTAAAATTATTCACGGTATGTTCTAAATCTAAGATGATATTTTGATATATTAGTTTTTGTTATAAGAGTATATGATAATTAATATTAAAGATGCATCTATAAAAAATATTATCTAAAAATAATTATTTAATATTCTTCAAATACAATAAGTTCAAAAATCGTCATTTTAGCTTGTTCATTTATTAAAACTGTTCAGTAGTCGGTGTTATTCGAGTAATATTTTAAAATACGTTATTTTATTACGGAACTACTTTTATTTCACGAGTAGAATAGATAAACATTTATGTATTTATTGTCAATTATCTTCGAAATGGAACCAGAAAATCTCTTGCAAGTACATCAAAGAACGTATTTTACCCAATACTTATTTCTGGTAATATATTTATTATTTCTAATATTTTTAATGCATTAAGTCATTTTTTTACGAACAAACTTTAGTTCCATGTGATTACAACCAATATAATTTGACTAATTCCGAATATCCTTCCATAATAATTCCATAATCTTACGCATGTTATTGACACATTGTACGTCCTAACATACAATTTTCCAGAGCTGAATAGAATTTTTTGAATAATATATTCCAATAATAGATAGTTATTATGTACGATATATATTTACCTTAGAAAACCCTATATTGGAGCCACAGTATAAATTACATTGCGATTGTTTATCATGTAAATATTGACACTATATACCACTTAGCCCAGAATATGCGCATAAATTACTATTAAGTAGGCATACCCGTATGATGGCTACATATCTATCGACACAATCAATTGTCTAACTGCAGGTCAGTTGTCAAGTTAAAGGGATTGTAATTCCTACATACTGTATGTACATGAAGAGTAGATGCCAGATGTTTCGACTTAAAATATGTATATATATATATATAGAGAGATACATAATATACAACGTATACTGTGCGTTGAAGAATTACTAAAAAGTTATTTAGAATGACTGAAAACTATTTTAAAACATTTGCTATTACAGTGTTGTTGTCAACTTTTATTGGAGGTTACACGAACTAGGATTTGTGCTCAATGATAGTTGATATAATACTCGTATAATGTATACAAGAATATTAAATATAAATTAATACGCCTTTTGAATACACTTTCAGTGTATACTATATACCAGGACATGAACAGTTCGTATTATATCTGTGTTCTCTTTTATTACATTTGGTTTTTCTAATATTCAATTGTACATAATATACATATGTATTCGTCAAAATATGTATTACGCTAAACAATTGATCTTGTTACAATATTAATATATTATGACAGTATTTTGAATATTAGTTCAGAATTTTCCATACTTCATTGCGTTTGTAGGACTTATAAGTATATGCATATATCTACCTATATATGTATATAGTTTTCTGTCGCCACTGTTTTATATTTTTTCCTTACATATGTAAATGCTTAAATTTAGAATTGCGAGTAAAACAAAATTCAAGTGCCTCGCTAAATATAATAGAAATATTGATAAATTGTGCCAATCTACTTTATTTCTGACTTTTTCTAGATCGTACATCGAGTTAATTATATATCTAAACAAAAATGATCGCGTCCCAAAAATGAAAGCCAAGAAACGAGCTCCTCAAAATAAAAACGTTGAAATTATATTGATGATATTGATGAAGTACAGCTATTAAAGATATTAATATAAAAATGACGCCAAGATTTAATTGTTACAATGATTACTGTCTAAACTGTAAAATTAATAAAAATATGACATCAAAAATTGTGAAAATTCTTGACAATGGGACATTTTTACAAAAGCAATGAAACCCACATGAATGCAAAAGTGGTTGTTTGAGGTAAGTTAATTTTAATAACATAGTAAAATAATATAATTTATTAACACGATATTTTTCAGAACTGTTGTTGTCATATTTTTATGAATTTGGCAGTTTAGACGTATACCTATATATGTGTTCGATATTGATCTATACGTTTATGCATTTTAAACAGAAAGTATTGTAATTATATCTTGGCGTCATGTTTATATCAATTTCTTTGATGGCTGTACTATGTATCATCATTATAATTTTATAAATTTAGTTTTTTTAAATCTTGGCATCTTTTTATATCAATTTTTAATGGCTGTACTTCTTATCATCAATATCATTTACACGTTTTTCTTTTGAGGAGCTCGTTTCTTGGCTTTCATTTTTGCGACGCGATCGTTTTTGCTTAGGTAATCGGACGAAGAAGAAACAAATTTTCATCAAAATTGACCACTTTTAAAAAAGTATTTAGAAACTCTTTTAAAAGTTCATATCAGGTGCATTTTGTTCCTTAGCTCTTGGTGATTACGCTGATACCAAAAATGAACTTTTTAATGCATTCTAGCCCGATTTATTAGCGATCAAAAATAGGCTTACAGTTATATACATATAATCAATAAGGTGGTATTTGCCTACCACTATAATATATTAAAGAGTTAAATATTACATTTATTAATATCTACATAAAACGAAATAAATAATTTTTTGATAAATGGCCGTTTTTTTATGATACAGCTTTTAAATACATGTTATCATCAATGTTAATAAAATACGTTCTGTTGAGTCGTCTTTATATAATTGGTACAACAATGAAGACCCTCATTTCTTTAGTTCGACTCAATTTAACAAATTAAATGTATGTACGCACTGAGAATACACTTTTGAATGTTCAACGAATTACTGTTTATTCTAGCAAATCAATATACTAAATTTATTTTGTAAATGTTACTTCCATAGACACTAATCAATACATTTATAAACATTTGTAAATAACAAATGTACATAACAGAAATATCTACGGTTGCATTGTAATAAAAATTATATAAAACGGTCAAAATAATTAAATTGCATGGATTATATAATTTCAAAGAAATAATTACTCCAGAATAGACATAAGTCATTAAAAATGATTATAAAATAAATGTACAGCATAGTTAAAACCTATACTATTCAGCATTTGAATGAAAGATAGTATGTGCTTGTCATTACTATTTGCATAAAATGGTGTATAATTTACGGGAAATTGTTGATCTGTGAGTTTCTGTTTAAAATAAGATTTTCACTTTTAATCTTTCTGAAGCAAAATATAATTTATTTACTTACATGTTTGTCTATATACGGCTACAGCTCCCTATTAAATCACCTTTTTTCGAAAATATGGGCAATTATCGCACCATTTTAATACCAGGTACCGTCTTGTTTACATGCAAATATCTCGTCGTGTTTATCCTGATTTTCCACAAATTTAGCCTCCAACTCTTTATGAAACACGCAGTAAATAGGTACGCTTTGAAACGAGCAAATTGTAGCAATGCTTATACATATAGGAAAACTAGTGACTAATATAATATAATGATGTTCTTAATTATGTAATTAGAATGTTGCCATTGAATCGCTACATGTGTCATATTTAGCTGAAACTAATTCGTCCACAGCGATGTATTATATATATATATATATGTGTATTACATGTATGTATTGCAGAATAATTACACGTATTAAGTGAGAATTTCACACCAAAACAAGGTAACCCATGTGTATAATAGTTATACATACGGCCGGGTGTGTTACCTTGAACTTACCTACATGTAATGCTTTAAACGCATTTTCTTATCTGCATTGATTCTCTTTAATGTATATTGAATGTTCAGCCTTCAAAAATGATAAGATCGGGGAAATTCTTGTGCTCTTGTGGTAATACCGCGAATGAAGTTGACTTTGGTTTAGCCCAAAATCTTCCGTTCCCGCAACCACCTCACTGTTGCTGCTGTCAGCAGGCTATAGTCCTCCCACCACCTCCCTCTCCATCAAACCAGAACATGTCAGAAGAATTGACATTGGTGCCGCCTGAAAAACTTACAAAAATCTTGACAATCTTGCCAGCAAACTTAGAGACACATCGAGGCATGTTCTTTAATTTATAAAGTCGCTTTTTTCCAATTTCAGAGAGAGATGCGAGAGCTATATACCTAATATAACGTCTGTGGGTTGCTACATATATAAGCTGGTGTGTCTATAATTCGTCAACACAGTCCAGACAGAGAGATAGGAGAGGGGAGATATTTTTATCTTTTCAATTCTCCTCGTGTATTCATTTATCATTTGGGCTTGATATACAGGTCGAAATATCCATGCAGTTCCAGAAGCCATGACGAGACAACACCCAATAACTATAATCTTACTTCACCTCCAGTGTATTTGGTCCCCTATCTCCTATAGGGTTTCGTCCCCGAAATGGCCTCTGTGTATTTTCCAGGCTGACTATAGAAACCAATTTTTGTATTTCTATTCCGTACGTAATGTTCTTTCCAATTTCCCTTATTTAATACTCTATCATCTACCAATTCTTGGCATAGAAGAGGTAATATTATGATGATCCCGCACATAATAGACAGTGTCTCAATTCTCCTCATAAAGCTAAAAATATATCTCCAAGCTCCAATTTTTGTTAACTTCTTAAATAATTGGGTCACTAAATTTTACATGTAGTTAAATATAGTAAAATAGACGTGTTCTAAGCAAAAATAATGTTTCAGCCGGCTATTGATTAGTTTCCTAACATTTTGGCCTGCACAATCGCGGCATAGTATAACGCTTATAAATTAAAACAAAATATCAACTATAAATTGTAAAAGTGGGATATTTAGTTGATGAATGTCTGTTCATATGGGGATTTTCTCTCTTTTTGGAGTTACATCAGCGACAGGTCACACGCTTGTCTCTTTTATATTTTGGGTGGTATAAAGTCATTATAGAGTAAGTGACAGCCTTCGTCGTGATTTATGTCATATAGTTTGGGACACTGGCTTTTTATGGAATGTTACAATTTATACTACCTTGAATTATTATAGGCATATGACAGTTTTTTAGGATATCTACTTCAATGTATATAGTTGACCAGAATGTGGTTACAATATATTTATTTTCTTTATAGTTTCCTATCACCTTGGGATAATTGGATTTTTTCTTATAACTAGAAAAAAGTATTTATTTTGGTAGTTTGTAGGACCTAACTTAAAGTTCCATGTAAACATTCATGTTATGTCAATTTTATTTAGAATAAATATGATATTATTATACTATATGTACATATGTATATATTATATTATATTAAACCAAATATATTAACGAAATTGTGTTTCGTAAAATAATCCACTATAACTATATCTTCCTGATATTATTTCAAGTTTTGAAATGTGTATTATTATCATTTTATTCCAATGTTTTGTAGAAGTTGATTTAACGACATAGTATAGGTACATGAGTTTATAATTTAGTTATACTAAGGAGCTTTTTAAATTAAATTAATACTTGTATAAGTTTGAATAGCAAACTTACATTCAGCTTAGGATTAAATGTTATCTTTTCCGCTTTTAAGTTCATCTAAATAATTATATCGCTTTGTAACGAATTTATTTATATATATGTATATATACTAATAGGTTAACTATAATATGTAGGTATTCAGATTTTGTACAAACATACGCTATATATGAAAAGGGATTATTTTTATAATGATCAATTCTACATGAATATTGTATATGATGTGGTAAATATAATCTAGACAGTTAGCTAGGTATAATGTACAAATAATCAAGGTTGTCACAAAATGGCCTCATCAATAATATACGCAATGCGACATTTTTTAAATTAATTTGTAATATATTATTGGCATAATATGATACTTTTAGAAGCAAAATGTATGACAATTTTACTGTTATAAAATAGTTTTCATAGCTTAACTCCGCCTTAATTATTCCTTCTTAGCTGATGTATTTAGCATAAACATGAGCATAAAGATACACTTTATTAACACAGACCCATCCGTATGTTATGCAACAATTATTATTGAACCTATTACCTGTATAGTATCCCCTTTTGTGTAAGCGATCATTTAATTGCGGCGACGTCGTCTTGAACTATCCTCCATTACCTAAGTAACGGTATTATGAGAGATATATATATAACACCCCAGTTAAATGAGCTCACTGATAACTAACCCTGATATAGACATAAAGACATTGTGTGCCTGTGTATAATTGTAATACTATGCAGATAAGAATAATATGAAATATAGCCGATAATCCAGACAGCTGCGAGCGCTCTGTTAGTTCATTCGTCGATACCGTGGCGTCCTAACTTACTATAACTAAATCAAAGTAAGAGGCTAGAGAGTTAGCAAAAGAAGAACTTGTTTTATACCCGCATCAGCCAATGCCATATTATTTGAACGGCGACGGGAAGGAAGGAAGGAAGGGGGGTCCTTATAAGTACCTATATACGACACGAAATGGCTATCTCAACAAGGCAATGACACCAAGATATCGGATTGGTGGATCCTGCAATGACACTAACCGACAAGCTAGCTAACTATCTTACAACTTTCAAAGTCTCTCTCTATTACACTCACTGAAGTCAAAGCAAGATTTCATGCAAATACACTCACTACACATTGCTTGAAATATGTAGTGCAAGCTTTTTGTGTGTTCAACGATGATGATGATGATGTTATCTCGTAAATAGTTTTCCTAATTACCGAACTTTATTTTTTGAAGAGGAAAAACTAAGGAGACAACCTTGAGATTAATGATGTCAGCTGTGAATGTGCTCCAACGTGTTGCCAGAACCTCTATAACTACTGAAGTGAACAGCAGATAGTTCATTATCGTACGTTATTCCGTCGACTATTTCGATGTTTACTTTCTGATTCTCTATTCTGGATCCCTTCCTACCACACACTTTCTCATAGGATCATAACAACCTATATTAATACTTGTACCGGAACTCTGTCCGTGTTTGTTGGTGTAACAAACAATAATTCACCAACCTGACTTCCTCCTTGGGATCTGACCTCCTACGTGAACGATATCCTCGCCGCTTCTATAGGGGGTGACTGCGAAGGCATCAAGTTGGATTGTGCACTTATATCTAGTTTTCTCGCCCAGCCCGGGACCCGCATGGCTGGGGGAACCATATCACCGCCTGTAATCTCCAATTCTGGCTTTCAGGCGCCATGGATGGGTCCCGTGACGTGAGAAACTTTTCTCAATTATTCTCTCCTCTCCCCCTCCCCCCGTTTCTCTTTTATATTGGCTGTATCACAAAAGACTATAGTTTCTAATCCTATGAATATACTCTTATTGAGTATTATAGTATAAAATATACTACAACTATATTATAAAGAACCAGAGGCTGTCCAAGAATACGTATATTAAGGTTTCTAGACTCAGAAATAAATGATAAATATTTAAATATAATACGTAAAGTTGTTGTGTAAATACACTATAATACTTATGTGTATTTCTATAATTAGAAACGATATTTTTTTGTGACACATCTTATATTTTCAATTAACTCTCTCTTGTTTTGCATGCATAAGATATTTGCGTATACTTTATTAGATTTAGAATTCTATATTTTTTATTACGCAAAAATCAAATTCGCATTTTTATCCATCGTTATTTTCCAGCTAAAATGACTAAAATTGCCAGTATGATACGTTAGACAAGGTATCGATATAAGCTCGACTGTAACTGCGAAGATCAGTAGTGAATTGAAAGTTATATTTTCGTAATTGATCCTGTATTTTCTATTTTAAATAAACATACATCTAAAATTGTAAGAACATGTCATATATTTGGAATGGTTTGTGTGTTCAGGTATAATACTTAGGTTTCAAGTTTATAAACATTTTTTATTGTAAATAATCTGCGTGGCAAACTCCGATCCAGTCAATCTAATAAAATAAACAAAACATTGTTTTTCTCTGGGTGCGTTTGTTATTTGAATACATTTGTTATGTTAGAAATCAGATACTTATCACCGAGCACCGTGTTTGCACAAAAGTTCATAACTGGTTTTCAAAATTGTTTCCAACTGTTATAAGTAACGTTTACAAATCTGCTTTCTCCTAAAGTGCCCAAATAGACACAAGTGTTTGTTAGGTCACATTATATATAGATTGTATTTGATATTCTAAAATTGTATCATATAGCTTCCTCCGTATATACAAAAAGAGATTAGTAAAACACGCATTTATGTATTAGAAATTCTTAAAATGACACACGTATTAAAAATTAAACAATTTTCAATAACATTTATCATTTTTTTTGTTTTATTCATGTGCGACTAAAATAAAATGTATGTTTCAAAAAACTTGATATCGATCATGTGTGTATGTTTGAGGTATATAGTACCTACTATAGTGTTTGGTTGTAAACATATATATGTGTATTTATATATATTTACAGCAACATCAAAATGTAAATATTGGATAATGTATAAAATATATAGACAGTGTCTAATATGATATTGATATATAATCAGTACTAAAAATAGGATTCCAAAATATTAATTTTGAACTCTAAAATCTCACTCTTTATTTACGTAGATTGTACGAAGTTCGGGATGGAAAAATGTTATTCAAAACACAAATAAATCAATTTGTAAGGAAAACTACAACAAACAACTAAGCTATTTGTTATTTATGAGGATATTTAAATAATCCAGACGCAGCTATATCAATGTTATGATCAGAAATGAGTGCCATTTTTAAATGTAAACTTCTGTTTTTCACTGATTAATCTATATTTTGTTTAGTTAAGTTTTACAATATTTTTTATTCGTATATTTATTTAAATAGGTATATGTATGCACGTATTTTGCGTAAACTGAAAAAAAAACACTTTTAAAAAGTGGATGATATATATATATATACTGACTTCATCTATAAAACTAAATTTAACCACTGTGGGTGTGTGTCATTGTGGCCATCCCAACCTCGCATCTTTAATTCTCATGGTCTAAGAATCATTGACGTGGAATATAGTAATTCAGCTCAAGTGCTGATCAATACAGGTCATTGCTCAACCTAAAAAATTGCTCATCTATATGTTACTCCATTTTAGATGTACTCAAAAAGGTACAGGTTTTTTTGGTTTAAAAATGTGCGTATATCGGTGAGTTTGGCATAAACCCTCAGATGATACATACTTTACTGAGGTACCTGTTTCTAGCCACGCTGACTTTCTGAAGTACTTCTTCAGACTGTGCAAGTGACATTTTGTTGTTTTGGTCGTCATTAAAGCAATACCTTCTATAGTATTACTGCACAAGGTACATCGTAATGCAAAGGTAATTCTTTGTAACACTATAGACACATGGATCTATATAGAGACTTCAAGCATTGATGTAACCAACCTATCAATCAATAGTAAAACTGTTGATTCACCTTAATTTGATTTCAGAATTGGCCTCTACAATTATTTCAAAATATATAGGTGTGAGTATATCTATGTATAGCGTTTCCACTACAAATGCAATTCTGCTAAAATATGCTTCAACACGTTAACAAGGGATAAAGAATTGATTTCATATAAATAGATTTTCATTGTTATATAGTATATCTTTTATTTTTGTGTCAACCTATACATATTATTCATTTTAGTTGAATGAGTACTTTTCTCCTCATACACATTTATAGCGTTATACTTATCTACTCATATAATGACGTGCAGTTCAATAGCTTGCATAGTTATGTTTTTGTGAGTCTCAAATTACACTGTGTACGGGTAAAGTATTTATTCTTTGGAGTAAGTAGATCTGGTAAAGTAATGCAAATTATGATTTTAAACTATGCATGCGATTGTAAAATTATTAAAATATGTATTATATTAAATAATCAATAACATCTAAGTAGTAAATTATTAAAAAGCAGAATTTTTAATTCTTACTTTCTCTGATTAATAACTGTAATTTTATATATCGATTTTTCATAATAATTTAATATTTCAGATGCAAGTTTTAAACTTGAAAAAATATTGTTTTAAATACTCCGATTGTATGGGATCTTGGAAAGTAAATTACCTTTTCATTAAAATATAATTAACAACCCGAAATTAATAAAAATATCCAAATTTTGAATCTACGACTTTTTAAAATGTTTATCATGATAAAGATTAAAGTGTGGATCATTTTGACATATTTTGGCCCACATTTTGATCAAGGTCATCCTGACAAACCATTTAGGAGCTCCTAATTTAGTTCAGTTAGCATTCCACCCTATCTGTTTGATTCAAATGCTTAGTATGTATCAAGGGTAGTATTAGTTATTAAACCGGGCAGAACTGTTAAAAGGCAGCTAGCAATTATTTCCATCATTGATGGAAAATAATTAATTATCACATTATGTACATGCAGTTTGACTTATGCCCGCTAAACTATTGTTTTTTATCTATATTGCCGCGAAATTCATCATGCCAATCCCTCTATTATATGTAACTTACATATATACTTATAATAAAGGCAGTTGATATTCTTATATGGAAGCAGATAACTATATCGTTTCCCACTTACACACGCAGCTAAACTTATAAGTTTTATCTGTCTGGAATAAAAACTGAGCTGACATTTTCAAACATTTATTGCAATCATTCTGTGGCACAATTTATCTTCCTGAATCGCACATTGACTGGTTCTCTTGATTGTCATCTTATATGCAGCTTTTTATTGGTCCATACCGCGTCCTAATCTACTTTTGATCAATGTGTGTCACACCAATTTTACACTATACAATGCTTAATATCGAATGAACCCATATAGTAACCATCTTGTTATATATCTGTTAGGAATTGTAATGACTGTTATCGACTTTAAGTGTATTTAATGGCACTTCACAACTAGCTAATCCTATTTGTATAATCGATATTTTAATTTAATTATATTATAATTTTGTTTCAAAGTTATAGAACATTTCTCACGGACTTCCCAAAAAATCCTTTCGACAGATGATTTAATTTCCAATAAAATCTTCAAAGATCGGAGATTCGTATTATCAATTATCAAGTATTATAAGACTTGTTCTTTTTATTTTTATTTTAATTACAATTTGTAGTGATTGAAATTATCGATAATGTGGATTATTCAATAGCTTTTATTTAAAAATTGTTTTTATTTACTGGTTTTCTAATAAATACTTAGTTTGATATTATTTAAAATATATCTTGAATAAATTGCATTTTTACAGTTCTGGTATAAATTTTATAAACTTTAGTTCTCGAATTTTGTGCAAATTATCTTTTGTATAGTTTTGAATAAACATATTTGAAATGGATCACTGTTATAGGCAAAGAGTACTCACTCTTATTAATTCTGCATACAGTTCAATACTAGGTACTATTTACCTGTACCTGAAAGCTTTTGCAAAATATTGTTCTAAAAACTGAGAGCAATTAAATTGTGCATGTAGTAAAATAGTTTGATATATACAAGCAGTACATTATTTATTATAGACAACTTACGTATATGTCAACATTGTATTAATATATATATTTATTCTTAAAATTAATTTAATCAAAATATTTAATAAGTAACTACTTTTTTCCTACCAATTTACCTCAAATGTATTAAAATATAACGATTTTGTATTCACGAACATTTATAGCGCGATGTATATAAAATCGATAAGAGTGAACACTCTATATATACCTAATCACTACTCTATGGTTCACAAGCAAATTCGATACTACTCGTTCGCATACCGTTCACGGTTCCGTGTTTCCCTGCAATGTTAGAAATAATTAACTTATTGAAAACATCAACCACCTAAGTCATCTAATCCTAACAAAATATTCACTTGAAGTAACTTTTAGTCGATTTCATTTTTAATTTAATAGATTACAACTTTCTATTCAAACTAAGGACACATTCCAAGTCATTCTATTTGTGTAATATCATTGTATTTGCATTCCACACGACACACAATTATATTTGTATCCAATGGATTACTGCTATGCATAGTTAATACATATATAAATATACGTATAATAGCTATAGGTATAATTTAGGCTCTCGAGTGAGACAGCTCATTGAATTTATTTTAATTATTCGAGTGAGCTTAATTAAAAAATAATATATATGCATATATCTATAAAAAAACTCACTTATACAAATAATAACTTGCTTATGTAATAACAACCCTGTCAAGTGTGTTGACACTGTTTCGGTGACACCTTGTGGTGAGTTTTTCTGGGGATACAAAAACCAAATATCGTGTGATCTTTAAATGCAATATTATCTCTTTATTGATCAGTTGCATACAATAGGCTTTTACTAGAAAACGAATTTACCAGCATTACTGTTCGTGTCTGCACATACTATATACTATAGACATATTCTAACTTTCAATTGCATGGATATATTTGTTTAATGCTATATATTATGTAAATATTGATTTACCTTTTGTATTTCTTGAAGAAAAAATTAAATAATGCGATAAAATGAATTTGTTGTTAATTAAGTATGCCACTTTGATCACGCGTAAACTAAAAAAAAAATAGTGTAAAAATGTGTTTTTATCGACCAAACTTTGTTTTGATGTATACTTCTTATTTTATTTACACAGACTTAAGAATTCTTCTCCATTTGGCTTATTAGTTTATTTGTGATTCGATATATATGTATTCTAATGTTTTCATCCTTTCAGCTTACGACGAACGGCCAAACCCAACTTGGAGAATGAGCGGCATCGTGAGAATTCACTCAAACTTTGCATCCAAGAGGCCAAAAATCTCCCTTCAAAACGGAGGTGAGTTTTACTTGATCTAATTCAAATAAATAAATACACTTCCTTCCTTGCTCTAGCAGAATTCGTACAATTTATCTATTAACTTTTAAGGTTAACATGTTCATATATTTCTCTTCATAGGGGGTTAACTTTCCTGTTTTTAACTTTCATGTGTCACTTGGTGACATTATATTTACAACTTTATGATGAATTAACACGGCCTTATGTTGTAGACAACATGTGGCTTTTCTTATCGCATATATTTAGTAGGTTGATAAGTATATTAATAGTACTCTTCATCACTAACGAATATAGTGTGTCAATGTCCAATGTGTCGCACATTATTGACTTAGTTTAAAAAGCAGTCATGATAATCAATATAATATTATATAGGGTAGTACGTAGGTACATCATAATACAGTGTAGGTAGCGTAGTCTTGTTCCTCTGTATATAGCTAACATATGACGATCAAAGTCGTGCGAAGAATTCAAGATCCAAGAATTAACGACTCTAGTTTTTAATGCAGTCTGTATATTAAGTACATTAAAGTTCTAACTTTGCATATTATAGTATTGTATTCCATGAAAGTTATTCTGATTTGCTGTAATATGTTCTGGTCATCTGTATGTTCTGGTCATATGAGGTTGCGTCGTCTGTATTTTGTAAACAACCAGATCATGAAATCAGAAACTAATGGATGTATACTTGTAAATGATGTGCCTTTATGACTTTTGGCCTCCATAGAGTACATAATGTATAAGGCGTCTATGCATATGTGACATTGTTTTGAACATTATCATAGGTATAGCTATAATATACATATCATAGTTTTCATGTTTATATATATGGGTCACTATGTGATTATTTGGTATATAACATATCCAGTAGGTCATATATAAAATGGATCACCTTCGGTTCTTGTAAGCTTAGGATACATTTGGCATCACATATCGCTTGTTGGACGAAATCTTCCTATAAGCAATAGATAACAGCTCCTATTATGTATATTATAGTTTTACTTAGTGCACATGCATTGGCATAGTATATATATATTTACTGATCAAGGGATACTGTGATGCATTTTGGCGTCTGTCAGTTTACATATATACGAAACTGCTATTATATATTAAGTTTCTTGTGCCCAAGCTATTAGCTAAAGTTGGACTCTGTATCTATCTCTGTATCTATTGCTTCAATAAACTGGATTATACTTGGAATCTAAGATGTCTATAATACATTATTTCATATGAATTTTACGCCCGCCTTTGGGGGATGTCATACTTTCTTGATATATTCATAATTGATATATACTATTTCTATTTTTGCATTTTATGTAAAAACCATGTTAGCCACAGATATACGTAGAGTGCAGTGGGAATTTAAATTTAGTTACAACATGCTACTAGTTATGAATTTGGCGTAAAGAATGTTAATATATTATTTTGCCTTGGCTATTAAGCGTGTGAATGCATGGTTTAAAAAAAATGGATACTTTTTATTTATGTTAAAAAAACGTATATTTAAAACTACGTTTATTTTTATTATTAGGTATTATCGCATCAAAAATCTACTTTAATTGTTAGAAAACTTCTTTAAAGCGTGCTGATTAATGCCTAATTTGTTAATTTGTTAACTTGTACATAAATTACTTCATACCTATATTTTAAGATTAATTTTTTAAATATTCAATCGAATATTTTGTTTTACATTTCCGAGTTTAAACTAGTTGTACATATTGAATGTACATATTTGAATTTATTAAATTAGCGATATCGACATTTAGACATCTTTAATTAACATTTTGTGAACAGTTCCTGTTAAAATTTAGACAATATGACGTATAATTATATTAACATTTGTAAGAATAAACCTATAGTTATTATTCAAGCCAATATAGCACTATAATCTTGAGTATAAAACGACTAAATTATACATCTATTTCACTGTGAACTAAATCTATAAGACGGATTGAAAATCATTCTTGCAAAGTTGACGCTGCATTCCTCTTCCTCAATATCAGATACTTCTGTGAAGTCTGTCTGGACCGAACTATGAACGCACGGACCACCAGTAAACCTGTCAGTGATGCCGTCTTCTGGGGAGAAGAGTTTGATCTCAAGTAAGACGTGATCCTCTAATGATCCAGATCCTCCAGGATCAGACCCTTTCTGGCATGATTATTTGTCGCATTGATTGATTTATGTTCATTAATTATACATATATCTGCAATTAGTCTTGAAATATAACATTCATGAAATCCGTGAAAACTGTTTTTTATCAGCACAGTTTATTGTCAATTTCCGACCAAATCTGTCGGGCCAAAAATTTATAATATCTATAGCGAACTTTTTTATATTAGATGTTATTCAAAACTATGTATTGATTTTATGATTATAATACAAGTTATGTTAGTGCTAATCTACATTTTCGTAGGGTCGAAAATCCAGATTATCAAAATGAATCTTTATTATTCGATACTAATAAACACGAATTAGTTGATTTTATAATAATAACATTGATGTGTTATGATAATATCGATTTTCAACTTGACAGATTTTTCACACAAATTGAGAGTCGTTAAAAAAATGTTCAGGGAATTATCGTTCATAATAATTTGTCAATAAATGGAAACTCATAAAGTGGAAATATTTATTTGTGAAAATTATATATCATCACTTTATATTATTATTATTATGATTAATTTTGGGATAATAATTAATGTTGAGTAATACAATTGGATTTAATCGAAATCGTAGATGTATTTGATTTCATTAGATTCATTAACGTGTGCATTTCGATAAATATTGTTCTCTGGTTTTGGATAAATAAATCGATTAAAGCAAATTTCTTATAATTAATAGTTTCAATAGTTCCGTTTCGCGAAATTTTATTTAAAAAAAATCTCTTTCGCAATTTGACTTTAAATCAAGTTTACCGGTTTAATGTAATGCAGACGTCGCTATCGATATTCGTATTATAATTGAAGACAGAAAATATGCCTTCAATTCCATCTATCTTACTCAACTTGTACAGTTTGTTGGAGAAGATAAGAAGACGTTGGAGTTTGATTTATTTGAATTCAATGTTGTGTGCGTGTTGGCGTATTTGCAA
>JAYRBW010100025.1:0-42488 GCA_036023295.1 Invenusta paracnida
CCTGTACCTATAAGATTTCATCTTTTTATTGTTATTTTACATCGATTTCAATAGTGCTATTTTACAATATTTTGAACAGTTCTAAACGATGTAAAATAACACAAAAAAGATATGCAGCACCACCATTTTACATCGTTGTGTTTTTTTACATGTAAAATAACATCGTGATTTGAAACAATGTTATTTTACATGTAAAAAAACACAACGATGTAAAAAGGTGCTGCGCATCTTTTTTTATTTTATTTTACATCTTATTTCTAACAGTGGGACATACTTATTGAAATCAGTTCATTCGAGGATTTCTGTGAAATTGTAGTGACTAAAAAATATTGAAAATAAACTTATTAAATGAATTGAAAATTGCAACAATTAGCATCGTCACGACGTAATAGTCTGTATAGCGCAGTGGATAGTGCGTTGAGCTGAGATTCGATGGTCCAGGGTTCGAATCCCGGTCTGGGTCAGAATTTCTCCAAATTATTCGAGATATTTGAGTGGGGATCAATGCCGAGCGCCTCCAAGACGGTGGTCCTTGGATCGAGAAGTATCTTCTACAGATCCCAATCCTACAAAATGCCTGCAACCTACTGGAACTATTGAGGTGCTGTGTTTTTGGGAAGAGACTCCGGTAAACTGGCGTTCTGGAGTCTCGTGCTAATCCGCGCCGGACCATCTTTTTGCAAACTCAAAATCCCGCAATGGGACGCAGACAATCTGAGAACTAAACTGAGAGAACTCGAGCACTGCTGCAATGCCCACAAACCTGAAGTGATAGCTCTCCAAGAATGCAACTTGCCGAAGGAGAAAGCAACCCAGATCATAGGATATGCTGTGCCCATCCTTCAGAGACGGAGCATAGGAAGAAGAGCTAGCAGGGATCTTAAAGGTGGAGATGTTGCAATATATATTACACTGAGAAAAAAAGGTGTGTAAATAAACACAAAAAAACGTGTTCTACGCTTGTAACGTGTAGTACACACTTAAGCAATGTGTTGTAAGATTACACACACGCAGTGTGTTAGACTACACATGTATGTGTGTAATCTTACACATTTATAATATGTGTAATCTTACACATTGCTTAAGTGTGTACTACACGCTACAAGCGTAGAACACGTTTTTTGTGTTTATTTACACACTTTTTGTGCTGTGTTGCCCACTAAAAATTATACATTTTCGAATAGTAAATATATAATTGATTAACAATAGTACCATTAAATATATTAAAAAAGTCAAGTATAAAGGAGGGAAGAACTTATATCCACATAATTATGAAGTTATTTTATTGTTCAATTATATATAGTATAATATGCCGTTATAATATTTGGTTCCCTTTGGTGTAAACCCCTCCCCCACTACAAAATAGAAATATAATCATTAACTAGTTAATGAGTAATATGAAATGTAATGAATAGTAAATAATTATCTTGTGTTAAATGAACCAAAAAGCATAGCGTCAGAAATATGTCAAATACGTCAAAGTGAGGGAGTGTCAGGAAGATGAATGTTATGAGAAATACAGTCAAACCTCGGTTTTATGCCAGCCTTGGTTCCAGTGAAAAGTGGCGGTTAATCGGGGTTGGCGAATAAGCGGGAGTTCTATTTTAAGTGTTAAATTTATATATGTATGTATACTAGATAAATACGATTTTTCTTTTACTTCACATATATATTTAATTACAATTAAATTATAGATGTTAATTTTTTAAATTATGAAACGTTTAGTACTTCATATATATTATGTATATTCATTTACAATTTACAGTATACAGGTACATTGATGTGATAGAAAAAGGGCTGGTGGATATACCGAGGTTTATAACACAAAAATTGTGCTTTTATTCTCAATTTTAATTGCCGGATAGCGGGATTGGCGGTTAAATTATATTAAAATGCATATGTACAAGGAAATTTGTTCCACAAAAATGTGGCGATAAAGCGGATAATCGGGGGGCATAAAACCGGGGTTTGACTGTACAATGAAAGCAAAAACTTTAGTTATGAGTTGGGTGTTAGGTTCTATATCCAACTTAAGGATTATACGGACAAATGCCCTGTAGGTATTCAAAATGCGTCTAGGCACAGCAATATTGAATACATGAAATAAGGCTATAAAAACAAGAACAGCTCGCAGAATGTCCGTTGTCTCTACGAGCTCTCCTCCATCCAACCATACTGAAACATGAGAATATGTCACAGAAAAGTCTCCGACAATGAAAGGGTCACCAGACTTCGAAGCAACCTGAAAAACAAATAAAATTGTATTTCGTATATAGAGCAGCCCAGAAACCATGATTTTTTTTAAATTAAACATAGAAAACGATTGGCATATATTTATTTACAATGATTACAACTTATATAATGTACTGAAGTGAATTATTCGCCTTCAATGGCAATCCATTTCATTTTGCACATCATAAATCGTTACACTTGGACAAATTATTAGGCGTCTTTTTGTTAAAAAATGGTCAGTGTTATAATAGTTTCCATACTGAATATACCTATCCAGCTTCAATAAGCGCTATCTCCGATAGAATTAAGACAGTTATTGAGAGTTATGTGGCATACTATTCAAAACACCATGTCAAGAAGCTAGTTTTTTTAATACTTTGATTTATACTATACGATGCAGTAGAATCGTCAGCTAAGAATTTAAAAGATGCTACTAATTAAGTCTTAATCTAAGCCATTAGAAGCGATTTTTAAGAACTTATAGATTATGCGTAAAAAAACTGACCAAATTATTTTACAAGAGGTATATAGGACTACATTAGATAAAGACATAATATAGACAGAAAATGTTTAACGTTTTTTCCCCTCAACCTCTTAATCTATTTTAGGTTTTTTTCCAGAGTATAACTCTGGAACTAAAAGTCGCACAACAACAAATGATTTATCATTCGATTCGTCATGATGTGGTCCCACATAGCACCACATACCTACGTGGTCTCGCTATCTATAATTACAACGAAAAAAAACAAAGATAATATATTGTCTTAATAAATCATTGTTGATGATTATTTTAATTTTATGGCCAAACAGATGTGTGAACAGTATGTGACGTAATAACTAAGTGGCTCTAAATAAATTTATTATAGTTTCAATTTATATATTTAGATGAAAATCTACATATTTTTTTATACAATCGAGGCGTCTGACTGACTGTATTATAACAAATGCTACTTTTAGTACATAACTTTATGGTGTTTTTGTCAATTAAAAAATATATAATGCTTTATAAGAGCAGCGTACTGTATATATCAATAGTAAATTACCTCTTTAGTCACAAAAATACTTTTAACATTTTCCTTTTGAGAGGCCATTAAGGAATATATAGAAGTCATACCAAGCATATCTGAAACAAAAGGTGGCATAGAAAAACAAGATGTAAGCCATAAATTTACTAAATCAATGGTATATTCCCAAAATAATAAGTAACTAGTCTAGTGTGGCTATTCTAAAGGCGGCAAATCCGGACGCTTGCATAAACCGAACCCACAACAAAGTCCCGACATTGTCATCCTATTAATTACATTGTAATTCGTTAGCCTAATCTGAACAGCGAACGGTCGCCCTAGAACAAACAATAAATCTACAAATAAACAAAACATGTATTTTTCCTCTCCTTATCTGAATGATGAGCTACAAATTCTATAATTTAAAGTTGCTTACATTTTTAATTTGCTTAAATTTGCAGCAAGACGTTTACTGTGAATGGCTTATCCGTATACACTATAGGCACATAGAAAAATGCTGTTCACACCAGTATTTACCAGTTACACATAATATATAAATTGAAAATTATTTGTAGTTTAAAATATAATTTTCTCATCCCTGTGAGAAAAGTATACTATATTATAAATTGTGTCATTTTTAAATTATATATATTATGTATATCGGGGAAACACTGGTGTGAACAATAAATATGCACTTAATAACTAATATTTGAACAATATTTTTACCCATATAGCAATATACAGTGGCAATAAAGTTACTATACAGTTAGCTCGTTAGCTCTTTAGCTGGAAGTTATGTGTTAATATGAGCTTAGTTAACTTATTGTTATTAGAAACTGTATAATAACTTTATTACCACCCTGTATATCACATATAAATGTGCAAAATATAATACAATGTCAAAATATTCTATTTATTTACACACGAGGCATATGTTGGTATTTATGTATAACATAACTAAATAAGTACAGTAAAGTATTTTCGTTTAAAAATACATGTTTTATATCTTACATTTTCAAGAAATATAGAAACTTTTAAAAAGAAGGAAAAATGGAATATATATATATATACACACCAAAAAATCGATTTATAAAATTAATTAAAACAAACATACAGCTGTGGTGCATAATATCTTCTGTCAGTAATTGACTGCTGTAAGACGTAAAGATTGATTTGGGACAAAAACAAGTTATGAGTGATGGACCAACATCAGATATCCTTTTTAATGCTTTTTCCTCAACATCTTGTTCACCAATGATTCTCGAAAATTCGTTGAGTATCTACAGAAATATATAACATTTTTATACACTAAATACAAATATGAACGAAATTTCCTGAATGTTAGTAGCAGGCGTATGTGATTGCAGTGTCAATTACTTTTCGGATTTTTTGGGTTAAATTTTAGGAATATAATATCAATATTCTTACTTTTGAAGTGAACAAAATATGGTGTATGCAATAGACGAAGTTAGAATTAGAAAAATACTAAAAGAGACATACAATAAGAAAAATGATACATGCCATTAGCATTATATATTTATGGAACATTCATTGCATTATGGATGACATGTATTGTACAGAACCCTGTTACAAGTGGACCCGGAGAATCATAATAAATAATAAAAGTTTCGAATTTTAGGAATAACTCATTTTTGGTAAAAATTTTGGATCATATAAACATTTTAGAAATTTTAGGAGCAATCACATGCCTGTAGTAGTTATTTAGTCAGAAAATAAATACGTAAAGTTATAAATAAAGAAGATACATACTTGCGTATCATCTCTCAAAAATGGATAACGGTCCAAGACTTGCTTTGAAGCTGTGGAATTCAGCACAAACTCTCTATGAGCTGGGAAAGTTTGGACAATTGCAGTCCCCAAAGCTTCACTTGCAACATTTTTTTCGATGATTTTATGAAATTTCGTTTGACTGAAGTCATTTTCGGTAACCAATTCAGGAGGATTATAACCAGGCAGACAGTGCAGTTTTGCAGCTTTCTATAATAAAATGTGGAAAATAAAATGTTTCAACCCAAGGACTTTCTTGCGCTATTTTTTATAGACCATGCCATTATTACTACTTTCTTTACCACAGATGCAATGTTGCACCAAAAATCAGGGTATCACCTCATATATCTTAATATATATATGTATAAAAAACTACTACTCAACATGGCCTATGTTACTCCTTGGGTCAAGGGTGTCATGCATCTCAGGAGATAATTAACAAAAACAATTATTCGTTAGCATCTATTTAAAAAAAGAAGATTAATTAAGTGTCTGTACAGGCTAAGTGATACAAAATATGTCAAAATAGACTCATCATTTTGAGAGTAAATAGTTTAATGTTACTGTGATTTAAGTCTACACTCCTTAATCTATAGAAAGAAGCCTTATGATTGGTTGATACCTATTGGGAATTCCCAAGTTTACTCATAAAATTCAGGAGTAAAAAATTCAAAAACATAAAAAATGTATGAGTTGATAATTTCACCGGCATATAAAATTATGATAATTTCATATTACTCAAATGTATATGGGCGGATAAATATCCGCAAAAAATGTTTAGTGTTACAGGCCCTTGGTTTCAAAATAAGTTATAGTATACATTTTTAAAATACCAGTTTTGGTGGTAGGTTTTCCACATCATCTGCTTTCCTCTTTCTGCTGGAGACCTCAGATGCTCCAGGCTGTGATGGTTGACTGACTGGCCGCCGACAATTTCTAAACTTCAAACTCAAGGCAACTGACCAATATCTCTGTAAAATAGAATTGGAAAATAAGAAATTTAGTGATTTCGAGATATACAGCTAAAGCCCAAAAATTGTTTCTCGTAACTAAATGTTTATCAAGTATAATATTGAGATCAAAGAGGAAATTGGAGTTATTAAAAACAAATTTGTGTTAAAAGTTATTACCAAAGCATCAGTTCCTGGAATGCCCATTGCAGACAATGATGGTAGCTGTTGTAACAATGAGAAGACTGCTCGTCTGTAGTTGGAAGGTGTAGGATTTCTAAAAGGAAAGTGTAAAATATAAATGTTATATATTTGGTATACCAGCATTTATTTTTTATTTATTAGATTTAAAACATGGTAACTAGCAACAGTTAGCCCTGTTGTGATTCTAATTATATAGGTAATTAATTTAATATCATCAGATAAATAGCTACAAAATGTTCGCCTCTTTTAATTAGTTTGCTCATAATCTATAAGTCATAACTTACTGAGTGCGAGATGATAAGTCATCATAAACTAGATTCACAATATGACTTTTTGCTGATCTAGTGATTGAAGACAACGAAAAAGTAGGGTCCAAAATCTCATTCTTGACATGTGTTTGCATTCCGTGTAAATTAACTGTGAATCCAGCGAGCAAGCTGGTAGGAAAACAAAAATAATAACAACTACAAACAAATAATATATGCTATAACAAAAAAGCATTGTAATACAGAAATAAATGCACATATTTTTACCACTTTCTTTGATATAAGTACAGCAATATGCAATACCCCATCCCCCGGATTAGGGTTGCAAGAATATTCATAATAATAAATATATTACGAATAAGAATTAATTATGAACAATATTGTATATATTAGCAGATAATGTTTCTTAGTGCTCCCATTTTTTTAATATCACCTAGAAATTTTTTATTTGTAGTTATGTTTGAGGTAACTCTTTTCTCTAAGCAATTTGTTAACAGTTGTTCTGGTTGACCCATTTTCCATTTCTGCATAAAAATTCACGATGATATGGTACCGTACAAAAAACTAACAAAACAACTTACTTATCTGTTGTTCCTGACTTGGGTGTTGTACTTTTCGACATTGATGCAATTTGCATTGGTGAGGTCAAAATTTTGGGTGACAAATTTGTAAGTCGAGATGGGGTGGTAACAACTGCATGTTGTGGCGATGTGAAAACTGTAGGTTGTGATGATTTGAAAACTGTCAGTTGTTTCGACCTAATAATTGTAGGTTGTTGTGAGGCAATTTCTGTATACTGTGGTGACGCAATAATTGTAGGTTGTTGTGATGTAATATCTGTATGCTGTGGTGACAGAATAACTGCAGGTAGTTGTGAGGTAATAGTTGCAGGTTGTGATGGTGAATTTATTAGGTGAGAATTTGGATCACTTATAATAGCAAGAATTTTGTCTTTGTCAGCAACTTCAGTATTGTCCAAATCTACATATTCTTCAAATTCTCTATTGTATATTTGTAATAATAAATTGTGGTCATCTTCAATGGAAAATACTTCCCTGATTTTATGTTCAATAGACTTTGTTGCACTTCCTGTTTCAATAATCTTCTTTCTGGTACCAAAGCAAACCAGTATTGAAATCTACAAAAATAGGATAATACAAATATTAAGTAACATATATTTCATGTGACTTACAATTGAAAAATAAAAATGGCAGAATTTAAGTTAACAGGTGTGCCACCTGCTAATACAGATGTCAGTATAAAAATTAATACTCATTTTTATATTACATACTAAAAATCAAATTGAATTTAAAATTCATACTAAAAAAATGTATATGTATTCATCAAATTACAAGTCATTTAAAATATTAGAATACACCAAATAGATCCAGCCTACTACACATTTTTAACTACATAATTTACACTGGATATAATAAAATAATAAAAATATGATTTTTGAACAGACAATTTTTTTTAAAGCTCAACTTACATTATAAATGATGACATTTGATGGGAATATAGTAATTTGGATTTTTGTTGTATATACCAAGAGGATATGCATCAAGTAAGTCATCATATGGTATGACAAGCATTTTTCCTGTTTTTCTGATAGCACAGCAGTGCAGATGATTGTTGAAATTGACAGTTGACAGCTCTTCAATAATCAGGTATAAGGTGGATAGAGCCTCAAATGCATATACGAAGCTACCAAAATTGTAATATGGTGTACATAACACAATGACTGCACACAAAGAATTGTAGCGCCAGGAATTAAATACTAGTGATTGGCCAAATGTGTGGGTCCCAGTAATACCAAGACTGAATAATTGATTTTGAACATTGTTAGCCAAACTTGAAAGTTTGATAACTTTGATCTTCTTGATTTCATATGACATATCAGTTTTGAAGGATGTCTCAAATAAATAAGCCTGTCTATTTTGATGACGAATTGCAGCTGATTTACTGATATTCTTGTGATTTTTGCTTCTCTGAAACGTTTCCTTGAAGTAAGCATGCTTGGCCTCATACCGAGCAGTCCATACGCCCCTAAGTGGGCCATATCTCTTGATAATTTCTGGATAATGCATAACAAAATGAGCCTTTGGTCTTATGTTAATGTCGGGAAAAAGATTCCGAAACTGGTTGATCAAGGAGTATAATTCAATAATCAAATAATCTAATGACGATGCAGTGAATTTGGTCATTAACAGCAATGACAAAGCTTCTAATAGTTGTATAAGTAGTAACCAGTACACATTTTCTTGAGGTATACTATCACCAATGAGCAAAGGGAGCAGTCTAATAAAACACCAAGCTTGCATAGCTGTGTATTTCAATGTGAAACTTGATAAATGGGTTGGTTTATTTGGTCTATCTGTGCCAAAATATTTAAAATGATCAATTGCGCCATTCAGAGAGTCAAGCGACAACAATGTAATACCATCACATCTAGTGTTTAACTTGATAAGAACACTCTCACATATTAATGAAGCTAAACCACCTTCAAATAAGTCATGCATTGCATCTGGTGGAAGTCCACCAACTACATGGTAATATTTGAGGGTATTGAACAGGCAATTTCTTTTCACACCATAGCTAGTTTTCAAATGTGGATGTCTTTGAACTAAAATGGTTTGTTCTTCATATTGTTCTTTTGTTCTCATAATACATTCATGTGGTTGAACATTTTGACGAATTTGATCAAGTTTGATGTTATAATATTGGCAAGGAAATTTGGCTGTGAAACTTTCAACAAATCCTCCAACACTGTTTGCAGCCAAATTATCAGCAACTATGTCTAATATAGTCGCACGAACACAAATCTCTTCACCAGTGCTTACTTGAACAAGAATACCTTCAGTTTCAAGTATTTTAAGGTCATCAATGAGGCATTTGGTTACAGCATCTAATCCATGTTCTTTGACAATTGAAGATTCAGCAATAATAAGGGGTTGTATCAAATTCAGACGTGATTTCAAATTCAAAAAGTTGTGAAAGCTAAAGTATACAACCATCATTTTTGATACAACAGATCGACTTCTCAGGATGTTTGCCAAAGTTACATCATCCAGGTAAAGTTGAAGAGCCAGCTTCAAACTTAAGTCACTCTCTTTAAAAAAAGGATTATTGAGATAAGCAGAAGATTGAAAAACCGAAGTAATATTTTCATCTAATATAGGTATTTCAGCAGATAATAAAGAAAATATATATGGATCTTGAACCATAAACTTTATAATTTTGCACACAGGAATATATTGAATAGTTGAATTGCCTACTTTTACATCAGTAGGCATGGCAATTTTCATATTTTTTTGTACATAAGTTGACAACTGATATGGTGTTTGTAACTGTTCTAAAGCAATATTAAACTCATTTTCCGGATGAATATCTAGAGGAAAATTACTTAGGACTTCATTATGAGCTTTTTGTGAATGAACATTTAAACACTGCACTATTTTGGAAACTGAGGATGCTGGTGTTTTCAATAGTTCTTTAACATACAACAGGTCTAAAGCAACACTATGCAGCATGTTGCTTTTGTTTGTAGGATTTTCACTCACCATTTCTGTATCTAATGGCCCAATTTCTTCATGTATTGGTTCATTGAGTCTTTCTACCATCACATCTTCATTTCTTTCATTTAGGAAAACAGCAGAATGTTTTCTTCTAATATGCTGCTCAAGAGATCGTACTAAGGAATATTTTTTTGGGCAACCATCTATGTTACACTTGATAGGGAAATCTTTTTTATTTTCATGCACATGTTGATTGTGAAAGAGTAGGCTTTTAAATGTTTTGTGAAGTTTTTCGCATATTTGACATGCATGTTGAATCTGTATAATAAAAATATAAAACAGAATTTGCAGCCAAAAATGTATTGAATAGTAAGTTATTATAATAACTGGCTTATTAATCCCACCAGTCTATTAAATAAAAAGAGTGGTATATACAATGCCCTTCCTAGACCACAAAAGTTGCCCCATTTATAAAGCTAAAATGAAAAAAATTAACACTTACATCCTGTTTGACAATGAATAAATTATGTAATTGAAAATAATTTCATATTTACACATATATAATTTACTATATGACAAAATGTTCATTGTACAAAAATATTGAAAATGTTATATTTTTAAATAAAATGGGCTAACAAATTAGCATGGCCTTATTATTACATTCACTTAAGTTAACCTAGCCTAGTAAAAAAAAACTTGTTATAACATAATGGTATGTTATGACTTGATTGCTGGTCAAGCCATGAACAGCTTAATAATATTGTAAACTTACATTTATAAACAAACCATGTTCATAAGTTAACATGAATGACATTTGTCATTTGATATTTGAAGTATTAAACTGGTTACATACGGAATGTGAAATCAGGATTAGATGAAATAGTATGAGTAGCCTATATGTAACTATAGTTTGTCAAACAAATATTACAATAGGTATAGTTTAGTATTTATTAAGTGAGAAGGTAAGATGTGCAGCACCTAGACTTATTATTAGTAAAAGTTACTTGTAAAGTAGAGGCCATAACTGTTATCCTCACTCGTATGTTTCTGCATAATATAGGTATATTCTTAACAAACAAAAAAATTTGCAGCACTAAATTTTTTTTACAAATCGCAGGAAACAGCTTAAAAAATTGCAGGTAGTGGCAGCTACCTAATTTCTATATAAATTAATATATATTAACATTTATCAAGTCTGTTCAGTTAGTATATTCTTCAATATGTGTAGAAATCTAAAATAGCCATGAAACCATTATTAACATCATGTCATAGTTATTTAAACAATTCAACCTGTTTTAGACTTAAATGGAAGGTTAGATAAGATAATCAATCAATGTTTCTAATTATTTTATTATATTACAATATTGTCTTTAATCAAGAAGAAGTGGAAGTGTTGTACATGCATATGTCTATACATAGTTGTAAATGATATATATATATATCATTATATATATTATATATATTTTTGTAATATAAATTCTGTTTTGGTGATTTTGTAACTTGGTGACATTTTGACTGGTATTAGTAATGTTTTGACTTGTATTGGTAACATTATAACCTGGTGATGTTTTGACAGGCATTCTCCCTGCCTGTCTGGTATATCCCTGGGTAAGTTAAAAGCAGCAAGCAAATAAACTGTTCTTTAACAAACACTTACTTAGTGTACTGTATGTATGAGAGGACCCAATTAAACTTTTTTCATATTTTCATGTAAAATTCTATTTGCTTTAACTTAATCTTTTTTAAAGCTAAAAAGTAAATAATTTTTCTTAACAAACAAAACTAATATTGATATATATGTTTAAAATAACTGAGCCTGGGTCATAATGTACCTGAGTAAAAATTTACCCAATGACTACAAATTATATATATCTTAAACCAAGCATATTTTGCTTTTAATACATTTTATATCAAGTCTGACATTCTAAAAATGTGTATACAGGTATGTTTTAATCTGATTTTATTAATGTATAACATTTATCAGACCCTCAAAATGTGATTGGAATTGAGCCACAATTAGAAAATACAAGATATTTAATTTACAGAAAGCTGGGGTATATTAGAAAGTACACATACGATTAGACAGCATGCATATAAGCCAGATAGTATGTGCACCACACAGCTGATTTGGTACATGTATAAACAAGACAGAACATTAAAATACCTCCTAATACAACTATCCAGCCTGTTAGAAGTATATTATAATAACCAATTATATTACTGACACTGTAAGAAGCTTGATAGTTTAGCTCGATCTATTTTCTTCATATTATCAAGGCAACCTTTATTATGTAATAGGTTACCCTGGATTATAACCCTCTGTATATGACATTACCACCAACATTTGTTTTGACACTCATTTTTACTTTAGCCACTGACCAGTATTATATATTTGCTTGCTGTATGTATCTGTTTCCTCATATTTGAGTTGGTTTTTATTGGTTGAACAATGCAGCTATTTTGAGTAAAACTGGGATTCCCCTATATCACCGGTTATAGTTATAACCACAATATTTATTCCCGGTGATAACTATAACCACTTTCCAAGACAAATATTTATGTCCATTCATAGCTATACCCAGTTATAACCTTATAACTGGTTATAGCTATTACCGCTTTCTGGGACCCGACCAAAGAGGTTTTAAGATATACAATTGTTTAATTAAAATTTATATATATAAACTGGTATTGGGGTATTATTGGGGTGTAATAGGTTTATTACTAATAGGTATGGACAGCAGAGCAGGAGGGGTTGCAACCTCCAATAAAAATTAAGAGTCTACAGCAGTGTTGCCACTAGCATTTTCATATGAAAAAAACACTTACCTAAAAAAACAATTGCTTTTTGGTCCAGAAACATTTATTTTTAATACAAAAATACATTGAATACAATGTTATTTTTTTGAAAATATGTCCCACATATCCTTAGTATGTTTCTCCAATGCCCTCTTTTGAACCTTTTCTTTAATTCTACTAATGGAATATCAGTATCTACATATGAAAATGCAGTATCTGCACTGAATTTTGGAGAAAAACCAAAAAACACAGTTGTTTAAAATACAGCTATGCCTAGTTGTATAGTGGCGACACTGCTACAGTACTTCTGCAGAGGACTTAATATATTATTATTGCAGTGTTTCTTCAACAGGAACTTATCAAATATCCAAATAGACTTTTAACCAGAACTAGTCAAATTAGACCATTACAATTATACTTATAGTTTCATTGCCTAGTAGAAATAATTGGACATATATAGACATAGTATATTATTTCAATATATGTATTCAATTATATTATATACTATAAGATATATAATAATTTAATTAATTATATTATTAAATATATGCCACTTCAATAGTCTGTTTTTAGTGTGGAAAACCATTTCCAGTTGAATCAGAATAGTCAATTTGGATAACAATATTTTTTGTAGCACCCAGAGTTTCC
This sequence comes from Invenusta paracnida, assembly GCA_036023295.1. Classification (NCBI taxonomy): domain Eukaryota; kingdom Metazoa; phylum Platyhelminthes; order Proseriata; family Coelogynoporidae; genus Invenusta; species Invenusta paracnida. Next base: position 13,404 of record JAYRBW010100025.1, read on the forward strand.
AGGTCATGGACACCCTGTATATTGTTAATGTTATGTTGTAATTACTACAGGGCTGGTAGTGAATTTGACTTATCTATCAATTTGTTTGGTAATAATCCTAGGGATGCTCTTTTTACAGTAATGTACTCTATATATTTTTTATTAAGGTGCAATATTAAAAATGACATTTCAATCATAACATAACTATAAGATAATTATACAGGTAAAAATAATTATTAAGAGAATACAAACCTTATTTCTTTCATTAATTTGATATGCACCATCCATTACAAAATGTAACTTAATATAGATACATATATAAAATATATATAATATTAAAAAATGTGACAAAATAAGGCGATGCACATGCGCAAAATGGAAAGTGATTTACAGTACATTTAATTATTTATTAAAAAAATATAGTAACTAAACAAACGTATGTATTTTGCAGTTTAAGTAGCGCAAAACATGTCTAAGTAGTTATATATTTTTATTTAAAGCACAAAAGTTAAACTTTTATTTTGAAAAATAATTTTATACAAAATTAATATCCATTCATTGTTATAAACTTTTGTGTTTCTTATTCGTCACACAGCATATTAATTGTACATCGTATTATATATATTTATTTTTAGAAGCCGTTAATTAAAAAGAGTATATATTCTACATTTTTATGTGTAGATTTGAATGATTATGTTTTCAATGTCTTTAAAAGTATATATGCTTCAATGATTTATTTTATAAACTGGTGAATCAACAATTAAGAAATGAGCATTCGACATAAAAATCGCGATTATGAAATTAGCGGGGAGATGTAAAACTATAGCAATTGATTACATATTACGTAATCATTAGGTCGCCTTTAATTCGTAGCTAAATGAAACACACATATCGCACTTTTAAATTATATTAATAATATAGTTATTAATATAATAATAATAATAATATTAATAATAATATACATATTAATATAATATATTCATGATATAACATACCTACACTGAGAAAAAAGTGTGTTGAAAAACACAAAAAAATGTGTTCCACGACTTGTAGCGTGCAGAGCACACTTTTCTGTGTTCAGTGACTGCACTGTGCTAACACATTTAAGTGTGTATTTAAACACAATTAAGTGTGTTCCTTTCTTTCTGTACATTCCATTTATGAATAGTGTTCATGTATTTAGAATGAATTTTGTCTTTGTCATAAATATAATGTGTCCAGTGATTTCTTCTATGTACCCATGATTATGAAGTGTTGATAACTTCGAAAGCTCGGGAGTTTTTTTATTAAATATCATTTTATTACTTTAAGTGGCTTTTTTACTTATTCACAATATAATGCTATTTTGCATAACTGACTTAGTCTGAATATTTTAGTGATGAATTGAAAATAGCTTTATAATAGATAAAAATAAAATAAATATATTGCACTTGTAAATATATTGTTCAGTTTGTACTGTTTTTTTATAGTGTTTTAAATATAAATGCATTATAACTTCAATAACCTTTTTTTGAACGAATGTATATTTATTAAGATAATAATAAAATTGTATTATTTTAATAATATATCTCTAAATTCATTATTTCTTTGTTATTTATAAATATTAATTTTTATATCGTTACGTTTTCAATATACTATGTATATTTATTGTAATTTTTTATTTTTATTAATATTTAGTTCAATCGCTAAAATAATACATAATATGATCATTAACATAAATTAAAATAAATTTGCATATTTATTTACATGTTACATTTAACAATACTAGCCTTAAATTTCTACATATTAAGTTGTTAAATTTTACCATCAACAGACTGTCAATTTTGTGAAATCTTAAACATTATTCAAACATTTGTTTTAGCTTTTATACTTTTCACTTAAGTAGTATATTAATGAATAAAATTCTTAGTAATATTTCCATGTATATGGATTATTAAACACACAATAAAAATAAATATATAAATTTAACCAATTAGGTAAATTTCATGATAGATATCCCTTAGATATCGCGTGATAAATATCTTCAAATTCAGCTATTTTAATTGTCCAAGGCCTTTAGTCGGAGGCGCGTTAATTCGATATATCTATATTATTTATTGATTAGAGAATGAACTATTTATTATGAAAATTGAAAGCATAAGAGATAAAAACGTAATAAATAAGCCATGCCTTGTATTGTTCTATAAAAATATATGAATAATTATATTTCAATTTTTTTGGAAAACTATATATATTTAGGTTTCTTGTATATTATATATAACAACTCGAATATTTTTACGTTAACACTTCGCTCGTCTCCTCTCCTCCCTTCCCCTACTCGTACTAAATATTGCTCATGACAAAAAGTGCCTGAATATGTTGTTGCTGGCACGCCTATTAAAATAGTTTACCTCATTCAAACTCATCTGGTGCAAAATTTAAATTTACGCAGGTGCCAAATCTATCATGGTCGCATAATGTACCATTTTCAGTAAGTAAATTATTGATTACTATCAAATTAGATGTAATATTAATATTGTTAATAATAATTATTATATTTCAGAGCAATAACAAAATTTACAAGATAAATTGTATACAAAAGAATATAAACTACATAATGAGTACATACATTATATATATATGAGAGATGACGCCCTCGGGAGCTATAGGTACACAAATTTTGTCCCCTACTTTCTTCAGTTAGATTATAATTTACTTTTTGAGTAAATTCACTTTACTCGAGTATAATTAAAAATATATAATTAGACCATTATTAAATTATTAAAACTATTTTAAATATTTTTCAATTTTATAAAATTATTTTTTAAAGTAATTACTAGGTTATTTTAAACAGCATGTAAAAAATGTCTTTTCATAGATTGACTTTTATGTAATTCTAAACACTTCTAATGAATAAATATGTAAAATAAATATATATATCACCAAATAAATTGGATTAATTCAAAAGGTGAATATATCTTTTAGTATATAAAAAAGCGTATAACATATATGTTAAGTATTGTATGTGACTGACTCTAGATTTGAAGAGTAAAACAAATATTGCTTTTATTTATTATTTCTAAACAATTTATACTATTTAAGCAAATTGTCATATGATTTCATTTTAAATGAGAAGCATGGATTATTGTATGAGATAATTATGACAATTATGCTTACTAATAATTAGGATAATCATTATAATGATAGGAAAATGACCAAAAAGATTTATTCAAAGGGTCAAAATATCTCTAAAAACGCGTTTTTTTTAAATCCCGACTTGAATTAATTGTATTTTTGAAACTGTCTGATATCAAATCTTACAAAAATTATTACAAATACATGAAATTAAAGCATCTTTCTCAATTTAATTCGTCTTGTTAAAATGAAATATTTTTAAATTTAGTTGTTTATTGTACACTACACAGTTCAATATATATATATATATAAGTTGAATATTAACTTAGCTGATATATTCACTTAACTTTCAAATTTATTTGACATTTATTTACATTGTTTCGTTTTTTATTTGTAATACTCTGTTTTTTTCCTGGTAACATTTTTTTATCAAAACATAGATATATAAAATATTAATAAAACATATTTTTGAAAATATGTAGTAATATTTCTTTTCTTTTTTACAGCTTTAAATAACATGGACATCCTTTCGGGAGAAGCAATTTTCTACAGCATGACTGCAAATATTTCTTTACCACCTCAACAAGGACAGGGGATGTTATGTGTGTCTTTAAAGCTCATTACATTTATTAATAAACATGATTTCACCTTTCTTCTGCACTGTGAGGTTTTCAATTTAGAGTCTAAACCTTTTATAACCACCATCATTACAATTGTATTAGGAATCCTTTTAGCCTTATGTATATTATTATTAGCCATCATTATCGGGGCAATAATTTGCCGCAAGTATCCATCAATTTGTAAACATGAACCGAAATTGAAAGTAAAATCTAGCAATGAAGTTAACACACAAATTCAAACAAGGGAATTTCGGCGAAGCGAATCCCCAGTATACCAGGAGCCGGCAATGGTGTTAAACAGCAACACGGCGACATACTATAGTAACGATGCGATGTATTATGAAAATCCCTCAACTGATGGCGAGATTTGTGCAGGAGAATCTTCCGCTGTAGGTAATATAGGATCAAGAGCATTCAAAAGAAGCCCTCAACACATACAAAGTGTCAGTTGTGATTCTTTAAATCAGCCGCTAGCATTTTTACCTCGACGCAATTGTCAAAGTTCCTGGTCTTTGTGGCAAGATGCAAAATCGAGTCCGACTACAGTTCCGCCAATAGAAATCCGAGAAAACAGGGATTGTTACATGGATATGCAAAGTGGTAGGAGTAGCAAAGCTGCACATACTAACGAAATTTCTGACAGGGCTAAATCTGTGATTATTTGAATAATTTGAAAGAGTACATAGCTCTGTAAATAATTAATCTAAGATATTTATATTTTTTGAATAGTGAGTTAACGTATTTAGTTTAATAACATTGAGGAGATTAAAATATATACCAATTACATTTGATTTATAAACTTCTGGTACCCGAGTATTGTTTATATTTATAATTGTATGTCCAAATGTTTCTAAACAGATTTCGATTCGCTCAATATTGCATAATTCCACCGTTCAACTCCAGTTCCATAAATATACTCATAATTAATCAATTAAGTAAATCTATAATTTTATAGTAATTATTATTATTAATCAAAGTATTAACTTGGGGGAAGTGTGTCTTCTTAAAAGAATTTCTGTAATAAGATTTCCTTACTATGTAACAACACAACGTAAATCATATTTTAGTATGCAAAACTTTTGGTTCATATGTAGAACATTTATATTGATTTTATATTGTTAATAAATATTATGAGAAATAAAACAGTCTCAAACATTATATGACTCTATGATAAACACATATGTTAATATATCTTACTTTATATTGTACTCTAAGTATTTTTTCCTTTGAATAAGAAAATCAATATTTTAAGTATGTTGTGATTACATTTTTCTTATCGAAATATAGGTATATTATAATAATATAATAATGTATATTGTAATTGTACAGTGTTCACATATATTTATATATCCTTATTATGCATATATAATTTATGACTGATCCTTAAACGATATGCATGTTTTAAGTAATGCTGTCAAACAATTGCTGCGTAACATTTTTCAGTATTTTAAATATTGTAACGTCAATATATTCGCTTTTGTATTCAAGTGTAAATATAGTTCAATTATTACTTTTCTTACATATCCTACTTTGCCATTAATGTCATATTTTTAATATGATATTTCACAAGTTTTCACAGTGGAGGGGATTAAATTAAAAAATGACGCCCCACAAATCTAAAAATGTCTAAATCCGAAAATGTATACAAATTTTATTAATAATAAACATGATAAATAAATGGAGTAATAGCAATGAAATTACTTTCAAGGATATCATTTATTTTATTTAGGAAAATTCCATAGAGGCACGTATAACAGGAACATTCTAGAAAAAGTAAAACCTTGCTGCGAGATAATCTCTGGAGATCGTGGAGATACAAATGACAAATACTATCTACAGAGAAAAATATAAGTAATTAAGTAATGTAAAAAAATAAGTGGTTATTATATGTTTTTATATTTAAATAATTGTTTGTAAAATCATGGTTATCATTGACTATAGGTTTTACTGTGCTTTGGATAGAGACCGGATTATTTAAATTGAAAACGAGAGTTATGCCTAAAGCATAAGTGTCATGAACATCTTTGTACTTAATTGTAATGTCCTTATACATGTATATATATATAAATGTATATTCCTAAAATAATCAATTCAGTAGCTATTTTTTGTCCTGTAGTTGAGCGAAAATAGATTTTGAGAAGCAGTACAGCACTAAAAGCTTGTTCACATGTATAGTGCATTGATTACTGGATTGTAGTAAAGATTTTAAGCAATATTGAAATTCTTCGATATAGTTCACAGTTATAAGCTTCCAAAGATTGCTTGATTGAAAAATGTCTATAACATACCTAAATGTATTGCCACTTTCGTTTCCATCGATCAAATTCAGACTTAAACTCTGCTAGACTAGTACCCAGAGAATTGGAATGACTTTCAAATGTTTTTTTTACATCTTTAAGGTCAAGGTTTTGGTACGTGTTTTTGGGACAATGAAACACATTTTCATTGTTGATTTTGAATGAACACTAAATCAGGCTGTCATTTCAGATATCATTGTGTAAAGAGAAAAGATGATAGTATATAGTTATAATCTGCAATTTCTGTATGTATATTGTTACCATTGATTTGTCGACATCAAAAGCTGGATGTCAGCAGACGCTTCATCTTTCTTTTACATTTCGTTTGCTGCTTGCAATATACTATCAAATTCAAATTTGTTTATCTTAAAACGTTTTCAATACTACTAAGTCGCACCAATAAAATCTGTCAGACTCTCTTTTCAAAACTTAGCTTCATAACGTATTTCACAATTTTTGACTCTATGAATTGACAGTGGTTTGAGGCATTTCAATAAATCTTTTAAATTCTTCACATAAGTGTCACAAGAAAGGTATCCTTATTTTCTTTTAGACGGGTGTAAAATTGAACAAACTTTAGTATTTTTTATGACATTTTAATGATTTTTTCGCTATACTTCTGTTTGTGTTATAAACCTAACTTGTAATGTCTTTTTAACCATTCTACGACTGATATTTGATAAATGTTATAATTTCTGTAAAATTAATTATCTTCATTACATTCCAGAATAATATCTCATTCTTCTGGATGATTCTTCTTGCTAAGATTCTACATCATTTGATTAATTCATAAAATTAATTTAAAACTAATATTTTAAGTTTTATTTATTCTTTGAGCATTAAAAATACCAAGTTAACCCCCTATAATATAATTATTGAAATAATATATATATAAATAAATGTTCATATATTTTATAATTATATTAAATAATCAACTTCGTGTAATTATATGAAAAGTATACAAATGTAACTTTCTCTTTTAAATGAATGAATATTGTATTAAAATTGTTCAAAAAATTGTTTAAAAAACAGTTTAGAAGAAATATCTTGTTACACTTTTAAGCTAGATAAAAAAGATATACATATATAATATATAATAAATAATGATATACATACATATATAATGAATGAAAAAGGTAAAATTTTCGTGATTGTAATAGATTATTTTACTTCATTTTGGTGTGCAGTTTAAAAGATAACCGAAAGTTTCTTCCAGTTAATCCATTATACCCAAGAAAATCTTCCCTTTTCCTATATTAATATACCTACAGATTGAAAATTGTACTTTTCACGTAAAACAATTAAACTTTAAAACCCTCTGAACACATGAACCTTTACTTGGAGACATATTCTTATAATTGAAAGTGTCAATAAATTATAAGCATCAATTGGATTCATAAAATAAGTTGAAATATATAATTTATTGGTGCTTCCATCAAGCAAGGAAAGTAATAAATATTCATGACTTGAGTGGGATCAAATCTTATTAACAGTTTTTATTTATGATTGGGTTGTACCAAGAACATGGGATAACTAGACACTATATAGTCTGTAGGCTGTACAAAAAGTACATTTAAAGTAAAACATCCATATTTTCATGCAAAATAGTGTTTAATTGGGCGTATAAAATTGATATACCTATTTTATTATTTGAAACAATGAATAATACATGCTTTGTTGCAAGCATTTGAATTATGGAATGGATGTGGAATAGTATATAAATACACAATACTTGTTTAAAAGGACAAAAATTCATTACTAAATATAAAGTGACATAATTTTTTAAAATAGCTTGGGAATAAATCGTTTATTTTAGTTTTTATTGACTCATCTGTATTTTTGAGGAAGCATACTAATATATGTTGTCTTATATAAGTTAATTAGAATAATTCCTACTACATTTATTTTCAATATTAAAAAGAAATTACTGTGTATTATTGTTACAAAGGTATTCGCATCCAGTAAAAACACGCAACGATTTATTTCTTATAGATTTTGTTATGTTAAGCATTACTCCATCCTTAAAAAACGACATAAGTCATAAATGAATTTATAAAGGTCATGTAATAAATATATGAAAAAAAGTTTCTTATTACTTTTGTCCGACAACTTACAATCAGTAGTATAATGTTTTGTGTATTCTGTCTATTTGAAGAGCCATAAGCGGCACATAATTTATTCAAGTTAGACATTTAGTTTATTTAATTAAGCCAAAGTGTCCCGCGACAATTTGGTTCTCTACGTTAAAAATTAGTGCATTACAACAGAACAATTTTTACTTATGTAATATATATTTGTACACTAATGTAATATATATTTAGTGACAGGTGTTATATAGTATTAGTCTATGATGTATACTTTATGTTATTTATTCAGTTAATTGATGATTGACGATATCAGACAATAATTTACCTATGGTAGCAATAGTTATTTTATTCAAGTGTATTTATATACAGAATACCATAGATTATACATAAATTCAATTGTACAAACCCATTTTCTTTTGTACTTATCTAAAATGTTTAGCCTAATCTTTAAACCGATAAAAGTAAAATCTCATTCTTGGAAGTGAAAGCAGTTAATGGATTAGCTGAATACTAGCCGTTGATATTAGTAAGATCATTGTTAGAAGATTGCTGTAATAAAAAAGTGCACAATATACGGTTGTTTCACATTAAAAAATCCAAATTGACAAGCTTTATTAATTGCAATAATCCTAAAAAGATCGATTTGAAATATATAATTTTTTTCTTCTATATTATAGAATTTAGTTTGTGCTTAAATGGAATTATTTCCAATGGTTTGATTGCGTATTAATAATGATTTCAAACATCAAGGTCTCCCAATCAAATAAATTATTCAAGTAAACAAACTATTAGCTTTTATACAAAATAGCTTCGCGATATATAAAAATTAAAGATGTATATACATATTATTAAAAGAAACATATAGTAAAAGTTGGCCATTTTAGATTTCTGATTTGAAGCATATAGTTGTTGTAAAAAAGATATTACGTAATCTTTTCTTTAGTGGTTGGCATAAGGCATAATCGTATTTTCATTGTAAAATATATGTATTAAAGTAATATTTTTTTTCTTTTAAATTTAAATGTAGTAAAGTTTAATTTGCTGCATGTGACATTGCATTGATGGTGCACATGTATAACAATGATTTAGTTTAATGATTAAGCAATTCACTGTTTTAAAATTAGAAATAAAAAATATTATTCACTATGAATAAGGATAATTTAGCTACTGTGTTAAATTAAGAAGAACATGCTAATTTATAAGATATTTATTGAAAAGTTATAAAAATAAGACTTGACCATTAACATCTGTAATCCATGTATGTAGATGAATGTAAATAAATTTTGATATTAAATGTTTATTTTATCTTCGAATTTTTTTGATAAATAAATTTATTCAGTTTAGAAATAACTTGATATTTACTTTTATGTTTATATAAATTAACGCAGAATACATTTCTATTATGAATTTTGTGAAACATGTTTATAAGCTGTTCAGATAAAATGGGTGACACAAAAAATGCGATGATGTCAGATAAAAAGTAGACGGATGAGGTTTGAATTTTAAAATAATGTATTTTGTCAGATTTTATGTTGATAAGGTCATATCATTTAAGTAGGAGACGCATTAGATGATAACTTAATAACTTGATGTTAATTGAGTTTCGTTACTTACATATGTATCAATTCTATTTGTCTTAGTCAATTAGTAATTGCATATATAAAATTAAAATATTTTCATATAGCAAACAATTTATAATGTAGTTGTCTAAGAAAATTATTTATTTAAATGTATTATTGAAATAATGACATATATAAAATGCTTTAGGATAAGACTTTCAGAATAATTAAGTAAAACATTCCAGTTAATAGTGAATTCTCTTTGCTACGGTTTGGATGCATTTGATGACTTTGTTTCTTTTAAGGCCATTTCTAATTATTAAAAGTACGAATAAGAAAATTCAAAATCTGATTTAAAGGTATGTAAAGGTATTTTTAAGGTATTTAAAGTATTTAAGATATTTAAGTTATTTAAAGCTATGACCGGGTGTTTTATGGTACAAAGTTGACTAGCTTGAAGTGAACTTTGTCACAAAAAATATCTAATTAGTGTCTCACACTTCATCTTATGGCAATTACAAGGAATATATTTCTAGAAGCCGTGGGTGGAATAAAACGTTTGTAAAACTTGTAAGACTGCTAATTCTCCCTTGGCTGTATATGTATGTATTTAGTAACTACAATAAATAAATGTATTATAGGTATTAAGTATTGAAGGAATGTTTATTAAGATGGATTGAGGAGTTTTCCGCATTTACACTTTTCATAGTGAAAATGCAAATTACCTATTATATACTTCGAACAAAAAAACATATTTGAACAAAAAATATTTTTTTGTTTATGTATCTATTTACATGTAAAATCTGACAAAAATTCTAAACGAAGGAATATTTTTATAAAAAATGATTCAGATATTTTAAAATACAAACTTAAAGTAATAATGGGGAAGTGAATGGCTGTATGTACATATGTTTTAAATTCGAAACATAAATATATTTAAATATATACATTCGAAAAGTACTCAAAATTATTAACAATAATAATATTTTTTCTGTATAGTAGGTTTCTTTTATATATCTATGAATGTTATTTAGGAGAATATCACTGAACACTTTTATAGAGGATTATGAATTTTGTCTTTGCAAAAAACACAAAGCGTGTTTTAACGATTGATTATTCCGGTAGATGTTTATTAAAATAATTAATTATTATTTAAAAGAACGTAATAAATAATTTTGAAATCAAAACGTTCAAAGAAAATATATACATTTATTGTCTTTGTGTTTTGTTGAAATGAAAGTGTTTACTTTTACAATTTCATCATATTCAAAAATTATATAAAGCTGTAATCATGACACACTAATTGTTTGTTTTAAATTGAACATTTTCAATATACTTTTTAGTTTCTTAATAATTGTTTTTTTATAAATTACTATCATTATTCAGTGTCGTCGTAATTCTGTATTTTGTTGAACGTGTATTATTGATAAAAACTTTTATAACATTTCGATATGCTATTAATCTGTTGATATCCTTCTTTACATTCAATAAATTATGTCATGTACAGATTACTTCTGTTTATAAGCTAAGAATAGTTTTGATCGTTGCTGTTAACATATTAGTGAACAAAAGTGTCATATTTCAAGTTTAAAAAAATTAAATAAATTAATACACAATATCTATAATATGTTTTCTAAAATGTTGTAGAAAAATAAGGAATAGTAACATTGTAGGATTGAATACAAAAGTTGCTTTGCAAAAGATACGCATTCGAATAGTTTCATTTATTTTTGGGCTACATAATAATATTTTACCAAAATTGTACCAAAATAGATAAGTTTTTATTGTAATCTAGGTTATTAGACAATTAGAAATGAAATGTAGAAGAGTCATCTTGTATTTATTTTCCAATGCTGATTAACACGAAATTGCTTAATTACTAATTTAATAAAATAAAGAGAGATCACTTATTAGGTAGCCTATGACTGTTTGGTAACTAGTGCAAAATATTATATTATTTTAGATAGAATATCTTTTCAAATAGTGTTGTCATGCATTATTTATTCAAAACATTGAACTGCTAAACTAATAAAATATAAATGATTGCATATTTACATAAATAGTTTCGTCTATTAAAATACGCTGTTTGATTTTCATGTCAAATTTTATTTGAGATAATTTTAGAAATTACGTATATCAGTCAATTATAATTTATCTCAAGTAGCATGTTAGGTAAATAAAAAACAACAAAGACCAATTAAATGCAAATCTAAAGCTTTTAATAATTCGGCGTGTTACATGCACTCATCGGAGAAAACAAAAAAGCAAAAAAATTATATTAAAATTAAAATTAAAAAGCCTAAATTACATAATGTTAAAGTAATAACCAATAAGTGCAGATCAGAGGAAAAATACATTAGACAGACCATCTACTGTCTATATATCTATATAATCTACAACGGTTAGCAACAAGAGATACAATGAAAAGCAGTTTATAAAATATGGCCGCCTATGTTTTCCTGTATAAAACAATATTCTTCCCTGGAATTAAGCAAGAGCTTCACCTTCTTGATTGCTGTCGCTTCTCTAAGCCGGAGCCTGAAGGGGTCCGCTTCTTTGTCCAGAACTTTATTGTAGAATGGATACTTATTACACTGGCTTCAAGGTGTCTAAAAAAGGCGTTGGTGTTTTGAGAAAAAATAGACTCTTTCACTCGTAAGTGTAGCGGGCGTGCAGCAGCTGGCTTGCCAAACCCTGTTGGGTAGCCTGTATACGCAGTTCCTGTGGTGACACAATTTGCGATTGACAAGGGGACAATCAAAGAGTGCATTGCAGACTTTGCGACCTGCATGCAACGCAAGGCTTGGCGTAAAGTTGCACCCGCCTTCAAAGTCTGACTTCCAAGTTGTGTTTCTTTTATCTTTTTTTACGTCCTTATTGATTCGGTATCTTAGGAAAGGAAACTCCTAGACTCTGTCTTCGGTCTTTGATCCCTTCCTGATACGTTTCTGACTTCAAAGTGTGTAAGTAGCGTGTGATGGGGGAAGACGATTTTAAATTAACTTGCCTCGCGGTCTGTCGAATTTATCTTCCTGTGAGCGATTGTTGTTGTAAACTTATTGTTTTAATTATAACTTTATGTAATAGTCTTTTTAGCTTTTTAGCTTTTATTATTTTAGAAATACGTATAATTATAAAAATTGTCTATATTTTAGATCATCCTTTTCAAATGAAAAAAAACTAATGTTGATTTAAATAAAATAACAAAATGATCGACATAAATATACTTATTCATAGCTACGACACACAAGCATCCTTTTCATGAAATACAAATAAATGTAAGTAATTTAAACAAAGTTTTATAAATTTAAAAGAAGAATTTTAACAAAATTATTCAAAATGGCGGAGAGTGTTATTGAAAGATTGGATGTATTTAATGTTAAGAAAAGGTTTACATTTTTGAATGTGCAGACTTTCTTTAGTTCTGAGAATTAATCCAACATGTTAAAACAATTACAAGCAATTACTAGATTTATACAAATACAGGTTATCTTAAATAGTGGTATTTGAGCACAATGGAACATAAATATTGTTCTAACTAATTACAATATTTATTTTCACCTTATAATATATATATATGTGTGTATATTTACACAAAACTTATATCATAGTATATACACATTATAGTGTATTTTAAAACTAAAATATCGCATTGTTCTTTATCTAATCAAAACTGTCATGAACCTTATCATTACTTCATAAGCATACTAAATATACCAAAATATACAGAAAAAAACACAGAAAAATAATTTCTGAGAGAAACTGCCCTTCATTGCAATACAAGAAAGCCAGAATAGTTTAACATATTATAGCTTTTAGGTAAAAATCTTATAAACATTAAAAGGTTTATCCTCAATAATATAAGTAAGAAACTAAGTTTTTAAAGTTCTCCTTTGATGTATATTCATTCTCATAAATTATCACGTCTTACAAGTATACATACATTATAATCAGACTCATCTATTTAATCGTATAATTGATATTTAACTTCTTCTGTAGATGTGGATTGCAGAGATATGGAATGTGCCATACATATGAAATGTTTCTTTGATTTTTCCCCGTGTTTACTTCTACATCTTTTGCAAGTAATTGAGTATAATAACATTTTCCAAATATTTTGTTTTCGCTTTATACCGTTTAAGAAAACTTCAAAGTAATAAACTGGTTTACTACTAGAAAATCTGCGAATTTTATGTATATGTTTTATGATTGTTTATAACATAATTTGTGTGTAAGTTATATGGTGAACGTTAAGAATTTTTAAAACATGAAACTACTAAATCACCGAACCCAGTATTATATTATATAATTCAAAATATAGAATTACATACAATCAATACAGTTGAAGGATGTCATTTTCATCATTTTATATAACTTAATAATTTACCTTTCATTGTATATAATTCTACATTTTTAATTATATAATATAATTCTATTTCATCAATCATATCTTTTATATCCTAAAAATAATGATTATACACAACTGTGATTTTACTGGGTTTGGTTATTTAATAAACACCTTGTATATTAAACTCTTAATGAGTTTGAATTAAAACTCCAGTGTCACTATTATATACTTAAAAGGTGAATATAAGAATAGCTTATCTAACCTTATCAGGAACCCCCAACCTTTACTTTTTAAACTACTTAATAAAGTATAAATTTAAAACTTATACAAAATACATTTTTAATAAAAAAGTGTCAAATTTTTATAACAAAACAAACAAATTTTGAAAATAATAAATTTTTCATGTTTTCTGTAAGACATTTTATTTTTATTGCAATTTATGAATTTTTACATAAAATAACCAATATCCAAATCAGACTTTCGGAAATTTCGATAGGTATGCAGATTTCATATAAAACATGTTTTCTACATTTTTAACGAAAAAGGTGCATTTCAGGGTGGTATGGTCACCGAATCATCCTTTTGAGTAAATATACTGTAAATATAGCGCGTTAAAAGTTGTAAAAGTTTTTTTGGTAAAAGTTTGGATGCTTAAATTGCTCTATTTATTCAGTTAAAAATCACAGCAAAAATGCGGGAGTGGCTGGTATGCATGGGGTTCAAGATTTTACCGACATTTTGTATAAATAATTCGAATAATAACAATTTCACAAACAATTGAGATTTTTCATGTGCGTCATATTATTAGTAAGTGAAATAAATGAGCCAAAATGCTGCAATCAAGAAATGTATTTGAGCCTTACATTTCAGAGATCCACTTCATAGCCGTACAACTAAAATGATAAGATACAGACAGTGATTAACTTAGAACACTAGACGGTATTACCTTCTAGTACTTCTATGTTTATCGTAACACAGTGTAACAAATATTGCGAACGAAAGTAATGTTTCTAATACTAATTATACAATGATCAATTATTAAGAAGGTAATAATCTCGATATAAAGGGAACATGCATAGACAGTTGGAAACGAGAACTATATGAATTACATAAGTAAATAATCAAAACCGCAGAAAAAAGAATGAGGTTAATTATAAGAAAATGACCGGAAGTATGAAATAAATATGCTCAAACTATTTAAATATATATATATATATATATGCATAAATAAAATGCAGTCCAATACACCATATTTTAATCAGAAACAATAAAAATATTGATAGAAGACAGAAATAAAGAAAAGATACAACGACCAAAATTAATTGAATGTTAGCGCAGAAAAAAAATTAATACTTCAATTCATCTTATTTTTGTCGGTTGATGAAGGCGCAGGTTCTCCTTGAGCCTCCTTGAAACGTAGGCTCTGTGACTTTGTTACTTTCCTTCCCCAAAGTCGTGAAATCTAAATTGATCTTGCATAATTAAAGGTGTTGGTGTACCTATGTAGCTTGTTTAATTGGGATTACTAAGATGTTCTGTATCGGAGGTGAAGTTGTCGCTTACTTCTTCCGATAGAAGAGTTTGCATTCTAGTGCACATAAACTTGTCACTTTTCATGCCACAATTTTGAAAGGTTGCATTATGGTGGAGTAGGTTTGTCTTTGCGGGCATAATATATATGTGTGAAAATCTATAATTATATTTTTGAACTCCATTGGCAAATTTAAATTTAAAGTTAAAGATTTTCATGAAATAGTGCAACTGCTTTTCACGAAGGCCCTTCACGAAGGTGATTAAACGCCTGAACCCTTCCATGAAGGACAAGAATTACAAGATTCATTGAAGTATCTAATCTTCTAAACTTTTGTTTTCTTTCTACGCGTTATTGACGATGTATGCTAATATTCATTTAATTTGTTATAGTCATTTTTACTTTAAGCTCTCTTGTTTCAATATTATGTATTGCTTTTTATTTATATTTTATAATATTGTACTGTCTTTTAGGCATGCATATATAAATTGTTTGTGCACTTTTAATAGCTACCTAGTTTATGCCATTTCCATGTAATTAATTCATTAAATTTCTCGATTAATTGGGCTCTATTTTTGATTATCTATCATCGTTTAGTTTTTTCTTTTTCTAAATATTATTGCTTAGCCATCAATTATCTTCGTAGAAATAAAGATATTAAAATCATTTTGGCCGATAAAGGGGAAAAATTCGTCATTCTCAACCAAAATATTATTTTTCCAAAATGCTTGACTTATAAAATATTTGAGATGTCTGCAAAGAAGTCTCTATTAGTTCTCTCTCTAAATTTTTGTTTTCGTTTAAACATAACCTCAAAGTCTTTTGTCTAAATATCTCGATTACAAACCATTTATGTCTTTCTTTAAATCTTTTCTTCTCTCTTTTCTTTACGCCTACGAGCTTCCAAAATTCACAAAGAAAATTGTCCTCTTCATCCGATTGTTGCTTACTGTAATTGACGCTCTTATAAACTATTGCAAAAATTATCTTCATTGCTATCTCATGCCCTGGGTATTTTTTCCGATTCCAACCTAAACATAGCAGTGACCTTGATAAACTTAAAAGTATTCGGTTTAATAATTCAGATAGTTTATTTGGTTTGACAATGTCTCCCTTTTTACTAACATTCCTCTCGATATTATTATTCATTTTCTTAGTCTCGTTTTGCTTTTTCTGATATGTATTTGCCTGTTAGCCTTGATTGTTTCATTTATATTTTAAAGCTTGCTTATAAAGATAGCTTTTTCGGTTTTAATGATTTAAATTTCACCAAAAAATTTTTTACTTCCCGATGGGAAACCCTCCATCACCGGTTTTAGCTAACTTTTCTTAAAACATACATATGTATTGAAACTGAACTTCTTCACAATTTTTTGGTAATAAATATTTTCTTGGGTTCGTTACGTTAACGATTTTTTATCTATGGTTAATCCAGATTTTGACCTCACCCGTTTTCTTAACTTCATTAATATATTGTTTGTACCCTACTGAAATTCACCCATGAATGGGAAGCCAACAATTAAATCAATTTCCTTGACATCGTTATTTTGAAAATTAATTCCTCTTAAATTCAATGTTTTTCGTAGGCCTACTCATATCAATCCCTATCTCCAATTTTTATTTTTTCGTTCTAATAAAATCAAAACTTCGATTTCTCAAAATTAATTATTGCGAGTTTTCCGTACTTACTTGTAGTTCTGAATTATATTTAGATAATAACATAGCATTCGTTAATAAATCTATTTCTATCCTGGCATATCCAAATTTATTCTTAAAAAACTTTTCTTCTGCCAAAGTTCTCTCTGTTATTCGAAAATTAGAACTTTTTTGCTCAAGAATAACATATTTTTTTCCGTTTACTCCGGCTTTAAATTCTAAAACAAAATAATCTACATATAGTTAATTCGTTCAAATGTAACATTGTTTTTAATTATCTGAACAAACTGAAATTTAAGTTTACTTCTAATCGCTCTTCTCCTCCAGCTTCTTTTAACAAACCATGTGTTTATCGTATTCTTCGCGAAAACTATAAAAAATAACATATGGGAAACATAGGGTCGGAATTTTTCCACTCGTTTAAAAGAACATAAAGCCACTTTTAAATATATTAATATTAATAATGCCCTGCTTAATCATTCCATTTCTCTGCTTCTAAACTTCTAAATTAAATGTTATTTTAAAATTTATTGTAACTATTTTAAGTTTCGCACATCGTTGAACAAACTTGTATTACATTAATAATAGTATTAATTAATAATAATAATACCCTTAATCTTAACGCCGATATAATTAATATTTACCTAAATATCGACAACTAAATCCGTAATTAATGTTCTCAAGCTCCCTTCTTTGTATTCAACTTAACCCTAGCTTCGAATTGTACTTATTTATTGTTTTTAATGACTATTTTATGGATTATCTTTTATGTATTATGTATATCCGAATAAAAGTTCGATGAAAATATACGAATAAAAGTTAATTGTATTCAATATATATTTAAAGTCTGTGTCCTTTGTCTCACTATTTTAATTGATAATGGTTAGTAGTGATTAACTGAAACGTTTCACATTATAATTATACTTACATATTTTCACTCTGAGCTTTTACTTTTCTATACTGGTTTATGTAAATATGGACTGATTTTTTATGAGATGCATTAATTTGAGATTTATTTATTTTAACTATTTGAAATACAACTACTCTAAATATGAAATACATGAAAATTTTTACTTTTAGAATTTAATTTATAATACTAGAAAGCATCGTTTAAAGTAGAAAAAATAACGACTTCTCTTAAAATAATATTGTAATTGTTTTCTAATAAATAATTAAAAAAATATAATGAGACAATGTCGTGTATAAAAGCTCAACATGTTTCTCTGCAACCATCAGCATCATCAGACAAAAAATAATTTATGATTAAGACTATAGCATTAGACAATTTTATGTAAAGAGATTCTTTAAAATATAAATCTAATTTACATTTAGCTGTATCCAAAATAGAAAAATTGTAAAGTGTACAATTACAATTTTATGTGGAGAGATTCTTTAACAGATAAATCTACTTTAGATTTGGCAGTTATCCAAAATAAAATAAAATACTAATTAATAAGTGTACAATTACAATTACATAAAGTAATTGAAGAAATTTAAAGTACAAGAAGAAACAATAATGGAAGCACTATCATCCAAAACAAGATTTCAATATCAGACGATCTCTTGCATTCAATGCTTTAAATAAATTAGAAAAAGTATGACAATCTGACTGCTCAGTGCAAACCAAAATCAAAATTTGCATATTTAATATTGAAAGCATTCTACTTTATGGCTTAGAAACCTGAACGACGACCAACTGATTCAATACAAAACTAAATGTATGCAACACCTGCCTATTAAGAATAGTTAAGAACTGGAAATATATATATAGAATGACCAACGAGAACCTTCCTACGGAAACCTTCTTAAAGTGTCAGAAATCGTAAATAGTCGACGTCTTCGCTTTGTGGGACACTGCATCCGCAGCTTTCAACCCAGGGCCAAACTTATACTCAGAAAAGGTTTATGAAAAAGGAAACGAGGATAAGGCAACAGACTCATTTTTATAAGATCCTTTCAATCGAGCTTTCCTGGGATGGACGAAGAAGATATAGTACGAGCGGCGTTAGACTCACGAATCTGGCCACTCGTAACACAGTGATTATTAACTAGCTATTTATCATTCCATAACAGTTTACTGTTGAAACACTTTTCCCGTTTTTTATGACTTTATACACAATTTTTTGTACTATTTATGATTGGGATGGATGATTGGTGTGCAAAAATCAACATAATAGACTTGTTCATGGGAAGTTTAAGTATCAATTTGAATCAAATTAGGTGGCAATTATCATACGAATATGTAAAGGATAAATTTTAAGTTGTGTCAATTATATTTTCAATAAAATTTAGTTGCATACATTTATGTTTACGAAATATAATTTTTGGTTTTGATTATTATTTTTTGGTTTAGAAATAAATTTAGTGATATATTTGAATGATCTATACTCTTAATAACTCTTATAAATTATTATACTTATAAACATGTTTTAGAGATGTTAGTATTTATTAGCAACAACAGTTACTATGGCATATAATACAAAGAGGTGTGAGTGTTTTCAAATTCTATACCTTATGTTACGAGATCTGATTACGTAAATATAATTTACTTAATACTTGTTATTTTTGTAATTATCTTCTTTTTACAAGAAACTATCCCTTTTATATACATTTAGCGTTATTGTACAATTAATGGAATGACAATAATTTAGTCAACATTTACTTATATTTACGTATAATTATGAAAATTTAAATTAAATATTGTGTTCTACTATTGAAGCATTTAGCATCTGTATTTCATGTTCTGAAGATAAACTTTCATGAAAATGAAAGCCATTGCTTTCGAATTTTACTTTTTCCAATAAACCAAAACTTCTAAGAAATTGAACGCCACCAAGACTTCACATCAAGTAAACATTTATAGAAGCCATCACGGATTACATTATTCTGGACTTCTGAATAACGGACATCCAAGGTGCTTTACTTAGCATATAGTCAAGTCTAAATACTCCACTGCGTATGGGATGTTCAAAGGAAAGTATGTTAAATTATTGCATGTCTTAAAGATAATCATTACTACACGTCCCACCCACACACTCAAAATGAAATGAAAGAGACATGCATAAGAACGTCTCTTAAATATACAGAAGAGTACTGAAATAAGGAGAAGAGCAAGCACAATTGGAAGAGAAAGGACTATTCTAGAAAAATGTCGACATCTATTGAAGTAGAAGACCCGACCTTCAAGGGAATCGCATAAAAAGAGAGCAAATGGATGTAAGTTCTATTCTTAAAAGTACTTTTCTAGGTACTCAAGGTAACTTAAATAAATTAAAAATATATTATAAGTTTAAAGAGTTTATTTATTCGTAGGAATTATTTTAAACCATTGATGCATCGAAATATAAATTTTACATGACACAATTTATAATCGGTACATTTAAAAAAATATATGATTAAAAATTGTATAGGTACATATATAGGTAATGGTAGGTATAGAATATAGTGAAACATACATTTAAATGTATATATATATATTTATACCATACGTACGTATTTAATATTTTTATAAAGGGATATGTAAGAGGACATAATAATAATATTTAATAGGTATAAAGATATTAATCTTGAGCTCCTACAGAAAATGTGTATTATAATTCTTGTCTTCATGTATAAAGCGATTCTTAAAACATTTTAGGTCGTCTAAATTGTTGTCCCTTTATATTTTACAAATATATAAGCGATAGAATATAAAATCCTAAATTTAAAATCTAACCTACATCTGTGGAATAACGATTAACACATTATTGTCAGCATCCGGTTGTATTTGTTAATAATTTTGTATTTTTCATGCTTAATTTATCGTATTAAATGATATGGATATGTCAATAATATTTCTGATATCAAATACATGACTAAAATTGTCAGATATCCCCTGAAGATCAATTATTTTATACTTTGCACGATCATTTCTAAAAGTCACGTAATATTATATATTTTTGGCAAATAGAAAATCAAGCAAGGCATTATTTATTTTTAAAATATTTCCTGGTAAAATCAAAGATATATAATACCTAATTTAATAGTCACCGTTTCAAAAGGGAATGTTTAAATATATTAAAATTAGTTTCTTACATTTGTAAATTTTCCTACATATAAATTTAATAAACATGTATATTGATACGCAGATATATATAATGCATATAGACTTGTTCATACAAAATTTAAGTATCAATTTTAATTAAACAATTTGACAATTATCATACGAGTATGTTTTACATGAGGTCATGAGGTCATATTAGGTTATGTCAATTATATTTTAAATTATTTGAGTAGTTTTAAAACTAAATTTAATTACTCTTACTTTTATACTGCACTTTAAAATGTCAAAAGTACACTGCAAGGACATCACAGTGAATGTACTAGAAGCTACAAGGTAGAATATTTGCCAGTATGTTATAATATAAATATGCAGCGCTGACATATATTATTGCAACAAAATTACATGTACGTATATTACACTCAAGGCATTTACATAAAATAATCTATTCTACCTTGTAACTTCTAGTACATATTTTTTATGAGAACGATTTCTACATGCTTAGTATTTGTAATGAAAACATATTTAAGGCGAAAATTAATTTAACTAATTCTAAAAATAGCATTCACTGTGATGTACTTTAAATGCATACTTTTGAAAATTTAAAGTATACTCGTATAATGTAAAAGTAAGATTAATTAAACTAAGTTTAAAAACGACTCAAATAATTTGAAAATATAATTGACATAACTAAAAACACGATCTTTACATATTCGTATGATAACTGCCACCTAATTTGATTAAAATAGATACTTAAACTTCACATGAACAAGCCATATATATAGATATATATAACTAAATAAAATAATAAATAAATTAATATAATAATCAAATCAAAAATAATATTTCGTAAACAACAAAGTATGCAACTAAATTTAATCCTATTAGCTAATATATTGGTATCGCTTTAGATGTGTAGAACGTACGAGTATAAAAATTATTTATTAAATAACATGTAATCTTATATTCAATATATAAATATTATGTATATTAAACATGTAATATGTGTCAGGTATACTACAGTAAAAATTTATAGTTGATGTGTAGGTATTATTCGTTACGTATTTTTATTATTACGTTTTTTTATCATTCCATAGAATCACTAGTCATTCCGTAATATATAATTTCCCGGGGACACTATATCTCCTGAGTGATTTCCTGGAAAATATTTCATTGATTATTTGTGTTCTTTATCCAAGATACTATTAATGGTATATTTGCAGGGATGAGTAAATATTGGACAATATTACACGCAAATTTCAACTTATTTTATCCGAGTTTAGCATAATATGGTCGAATTATGCAATACAAAAATTGTCAAATTCACTTATTTGCACATTGAGGAATTTCTGTTGTTTACTTGATTCATTGTTATTGTAGCGAAAAAATATCTCCTCACACTAATATGTGTCTTGCACAACACTTTACCTATAATCCGGAAACACTTTGAAACCCGCTCGTATAGTGTCAACCGTTGTTAACCTATATTATGTTTAGAAAGTATATATGTATAATTTACATTTAATTAATTTACAAGTCATATTACTATTCATCTAATTTTTTAGTGATCTATAGTTAATGTACATTATATTAAAGCTTACTTGAAAAATATGTTTAATAATTTTCTATATAATCTGACTTGTATGTTTTAAATATTATGAGATCTGCAAAACTAAATACATGTTTAACATTCAATGTTAGTATATATCTGAATACGTATTCTGGAATTAAAAGATGGCACTTCCTTCTCATTCTTTTCACTCATATTTTATCATTAGCTAACCTCATAGACACAATTGGATTACTTATCAAATGTAAATTACCTTCTTAGTGAGGATTATAATTATATCACTCTTACTAAACTTTGTTCACTCCAAGTTTTCTATAAGAGTTTAAAGATTAAAGAAGACCGGTTTTTATATTGATACATACTATCTATAATTAATTTGATTTTCATATATTGTATTTATTTATTACTGTTAGTACTCTTTATCTTATTACACAAATAACTCATAGCTGTAAAATAATAATAATTTAGAGTTATTAACAATTTAAGTACAGTTGTATTGAGTGATTACAATAATTTAAAAAAATCAACTAAATATTCATTTCAGTGTTTTAACCTTTCTGATGTTCTTGAAGTTAAAATTGCCATCAAAATATGTTCGTTGTAAATGTTTCCTTTCATTTAAAAAGCATTCTTAAGATTTAAATACTTATTTTAAGTGAAGTACCTAATGTATTACAAAATGCTTGTTCAATTGACAATTTCAAATTGAAACTGAAGAATAGCTACAAACATTATATATACTAAAAAGTGAAGGTATAAGATTAAAATATGTCAGTACAGAAAATTATGGAAATGTTTCATAAGCTTCACGAACGATTGCTATTTGCCAAGAGACAACATTCCCTTCATTCTCCAGTTGGTTGAAAGATTCTCTTCCAAAATATACATTAAAAATAAATATAAAATAGAACTTTTGTTCATCCGCTAACTTTTATTATCCCAAATTCTTTGTTCCCTCTTATCAGGAGCAGTAAACAACGATTACAAATTATCAACACTCTTTCAACTTGTCTATTTTGTCACTCGTAAAATCATCAATGACGAAGATCAACTTATCCTCAGTACTCCGAGAGGTTAACCCCCTAATCTGCTCTCTGTCCAACAAGACCTTTATCTCCGATATTGAGTATGACCGATTCCGCAAGTATTTTATGACCTGGTTCCTTCCCAGTATCATCTTGATTGGCTTGGTCGGCAATGCAGTTAGTCTCAGTGTCCTCGCCAAGTTCCGCGTCTTTCAGTCCACAACCTCCGTCCTCTTCTCCTCCCTCGCTGTCGCCGACATCATCAGCCTCATCTTCGCAGCCGGCTATCTCTGGTTTGGCGCCGTCTTCAACATTGAGCTGATGAACACGAACCGATTTTTCTGTTTCCTTATTCCCTACTTGGAAGCCGTTGGATATTGGTGGTCGCCCTGGTTGCAAGCCACGTTGTCCTTCCACCGGATGTTGGCAGTTCGCTTCCCATTTGAAGTTCGAACCTGGCTCACTCTGCGGCGCACTCGAATGATGATCTTCTGGGTGACAATGCTTGTTGTCCTCTACGCAATTATCATCCCCTACAAACATACATGGAACCCGCTGTGTCAGCGCTGTGAGAAAGGCTCCGAAGAGTACACCATCTACTACTCACACGGTGTCTTCGGCTCATTCATTCCATTCGGTATAATGCTTGTCTCGACAGTAATAATCAGCGTTATGGTGTGCAAATCCAACATTACATCCAAACAGTGCGGCTCACCCGAGCTTGACTCCAACTTTTCCCGTACCTCTGTGCGCATTTCAGGCTTCTCCATGGCCCTACCCACCGCTGGAGTGCGCCTTATTGTAGAATCCAATGGAAGCGGTAATGGAGCGCCCTCGCCTTTTCGCAAGCACGAAAGAAAATCCCGAACCTCCAGTATTCGAATGGAAAAACGGGTAACTCTTGTGCTACTCAGCATGAACCTTACCTATGTTCTTACCAACGGAGCGGCTGGCGTATTCCTTCTGCTGCGTGTCCATCTTGTGGAGATGTCACAATTCTGGATATGGCACACTCTTCATCGGTTCTTTGACGTTCTTGCCTGCGTCAATAACAGCACAAATTGGATCTTCTATCTGATGAGTGGGGCCCAGTATCGGCACAAATTTCTCTCAGCCGTGCGGATTTTGAAACCCTCGAAGAGTTACGAAATGGGAAAGATACAAGCGAACAATACATCCTAATGTAGTGGAGATCGTGGAAACCAAAAATGTTTAGTTTGGATTAAAAAATGGTTTTAAAAATTACCTGATTATTTTATTATATTTCATGAATCAATAAAGATATCATAGAGTTGCAGGTACATAATATATACAAAGAAAATTCATTTATAAATTCGAGAATTCAAATTTACAATTAATTTTATGAATGGATTAGAATTTGTTCGGCGCTCTTCTTAAAATTGTTAAAAAAATATATATATTTTGCATAGTTCTGTTGTTACCAACATTGGCAAACATATAAAAATATTGTAAAATATTAAATATAATTATTTGTAAATATATCATACAACATTGAAATAATTTATTTGGAAAAGGTGTTGCGTCAGATTTACAAACCATATTTATTTTCTATAAGGAATTATTTATTTATATTTTTTAACCAAGTGCGTATAATATTACTAATTTTTGACAGAATCTATTCAATACCGTGAATCTATTCTTACCTGCGATTCTGAAAACAGAATTTAATATTTGAACCGCTGGAAAAGTATTCCGATATTCCAGAATTAATAAATGAATCGTATTCTAGTTGTATTTTTTTCATTCTTTTAAAATGATGAAAAATTATTTTTAATTTATTTGTATAGTAGTACCAATTTTGTAACTTCAAAAAAGTTGCATTTAAATTTATATGATATATTATGTTTGTAATATTCTAACTTTATGTATAAGTGTTTTTCCTTACCATATTTCTGCTACTTTATTTTCAATTTACTATTCAAAACAAAATTCTTTATCTAAAAATCAACAGGTTTATACCATTATATATATATTAAATGTAGTTATACTCGTCTGTAATAATATGTTCTACAGATATGTTACAATGTAGAAAATATAATACAGGAAATTTTGTTTTTTATATACTTACATATTTATGTATATAATGTTTCCATGTATGTATGTACATTAATGTTTGTGAATTCATCCGTTGGTGAACCTTACTATCAGGATTATGTTTGCACTCAAGTCTTTTTCTTCCCGGTATTGTACCTCAACTTTTACTTTTAGAAAAGTATTTGTTCTTACATTAAAAGATTACACGCTATTTTATCTAACAATATCTATTCGAATTATTATATATTTTGTCAAATGTACATATATATATATATACGAGTATATTTCTATGTCTTAAGCAATGCACGTATTTTTTCAGAGATTTAAACATTACCAATAAATGTGCTCGGTGTATGCTTTATAAGAAATTATACATTTTATTTGTATTTGTCTAAATCTGAGTTGTGTTTAGATACTCTATACGTGTGGGATTTAAGATGCAATTAGTCTATATTATCAAGCTTAGTTAAAAATTACGATTATAAATATAGTTAAGTTAATATAGTCTTAAGACAAATTAGTAACATATATTCATAAAAAATATATAAAAGCTTTAAATTTTGTTGTGCATATCTTACTAATTCATATTTTAGAAATAAATAAAAAATGTTTCATTAGTAAATTAGTAAATTTGATCGATTTTTTAGTAATTAACATTTCCGCGCTTCTTATATTTGTGCATAATATCCACGTAAACATTTTTTATAAAAAACGTACAGTTTGTCCTTAATTATAATTTACATTGTTTACACTAACGAAAACCATACATTAATTTCGTTCAAGTTGAAATTTTCAAATTCGTTCAACTCAATTAAAACAGATACAAAAAATAATGTGGTTATTGGTATGAAAAATAGTTGTTTGTAGCTCAATAAAATTATTAAGTAACATAAAACATATTTGATTATGTTACATTTTTTTTAGTGAAACATAATATAATAGTGTAATGAGTTAAAGTCGCGGTTGAGTCAATATTTAATGAAACATAGATTTTAAATATACATATATAAATATAAGCATATCACGTGGGGGAGGTGGGGGAGTCATATTTAGCCTCCAATACCTTTTAAATTTCCTAATAAAAAAATAGAGTTTTGAAACTTCGCATGTAGTTAAACAATATGTTTTCTAACACAATCCATTAAAACATATAATGTCTTGCTCATTTATTACAATACAAAGTAGTGCATATAAATGTGGTCACGTGATCACTTTTTGGGTGTATAATTGGAAATATAGGCTAACAGTTGTAATAATTAATTTTTTACAAAAGTCACGGAAGTTTACATAGCTAAATTTGTTCATTTCAAAATACAAACAAAAAGGTTCTATACCAGGTATGGAATTTTTGATGCTATACATTTTCTAATTAGTATATTTTACAATGCATATAAAATCAAGAACGACCAAGGATGAAATGGGGCGAGGGAATCAAAGACACGCTCAACATGGATCAAACAACAGTAGGAAGAATGGCGGCACGCAGTAGAAGCTTCTACCGCCGCGCTGTCATGGCCGCTTCGTCCACCTCCGGATAAGCCTTGATTATTATAAAATCAATAAGTTACAGCTACAATCAAAACGACAGCTGCATATAATATGATACCTTTGAAAGTATACAGCATAAAATTAAGTCTAGATACGTAAATTACAGAACAGTGGTTGTTAGAATATGCTATTTTCCTTGAATACAGACTTTTTTAAATACCCTATAGACATACATATGTATGCTTCAAATTATTTATTTAACACATTCACAAATTATGACATTACAAATACTTACACAACAAAAAGTTATTTAAAAGTTTGACCTGAGTACAATTAACGTTTATACACGACAAATTATATATGTTAATTAAATTTTCTCATTATTGAATACGTAGTTAATATTACATTAATTAAATATGTAAAAGAGTCAAAGTTTTTGATGTCTTCAGTGGACATATTTTGAAACGATAAATATATAGGAAACATAAATTTCAATTTTACAGGTTTTATCAGCCATCAACGACAAAATTCAGAACAATAGTGGCACATTCAAGTCAACTGCGTTAATTAAAATTGTTATCGGCAAATTCAATTCAATTCAAGTTGAAATTTTGCATTCAACAACAAAATATCAGTATGTTGAACGGCAGTTCACTTCATATATTAATTCATGTCAAATAAACAACGGCTTATTAATATCAAGAGTAGTGTTCACCTATTAATAATTTTACACCTGAAAAAAGTTCCTATGCTGAGTTAATCTAATCTCCACGATGCCACGGGCCAGAATAACATGGCAAGATAAAATCAAAATAATTCAATTGCACGAAAATGGGGAAGATTACGTGGAAGTGGCCCGAGTCTTGGGGATAAAAAGAGGTAAATCATCCGAGGTCATCAAATACGCAATGTTGTCGTTCGCCCGAAAGGTGGTGCTCATAACATAAAAGTGGACAATGAGAGAAGAGTGCGTCAGAATAGTTGAAGACCACCCAGATTTTACTCTTATACAAATAAAAAGGTATCTTCAGATAGCGTTACCACAAAAACCTCATATGCGTCAGGATTTTAAACGGGGAGCTGATAACCTTGAAGAAGCTTGAGACAAACAAGCAATACCGAAATCAGGAAGACGTTAAACTGGCAAGAAGACATTTTGCAGAATGGATACTGAACATGGGTGGTGAGGAAGACGTCCGGGAGTCCGTTTATGTCAACGAAAGCGGATTTAACCTCTGGGTCGCAAGGACGCGTGGACGGGCGGCTGCTGGTCAGCGAGCGGTTGGAATTGTTGAAGGAAGAAAGGGCCAAACTTTTAACTCATAATCGCTATTTCCAATATGAAGGGATTACTGCATCACAACGTTTACGAAGGGGGAACAAATCATGTCCGTTTTAACAATTTTATGGAGCGTGCCTTCTAAGTAGCTGGAGATGTCGGTCTGACTTTCATTTTCGATAATGCAACTTGTCATCGTCATGTACAAGAAGCAATCATGAGGCAGAACTACGAATTTTGATCTCTCCCGGCATACAGCCTATATACTGCTCCTTTCTGAATATTGCAGACAATGGGCCGTATGAATAAAAACAAGCAAATGCTTATAAGCAATTGCTAAAAGCAAAAGCAAAAGGTTTTGCTTATCTAGACCTATGGCAATAGGTCGTTAGCTAGTAAAGCTAAGCGAACTATGTAGTAGGTAATATAGGATAGTTG